>JAJOOO010011770.1:0-37101 GCA_029582685.1 Solanum piurae | reverse complement strand
CTTGTGCAACCACGTACACTTGCGTGTGCATTTGGGTGCAACAACTTATAGATGACATAAATAAATCTTTTATCAAAGCTTGATGACATATTTAAGCCTTTTCTTTGAAGATACTTTGGTTGAATTGTGGAAATAAGTTAATTAGTATATATTGATCGTAAGTCTCTTGGGTATGATAAATTGTTACTAAAAAGGAACTATACTACTTGTGCAACCACGTACACTTGCGTGTGCATTTGGGTGCAACAACTTACAAATGACATAAATAAATCTTTTATCAAAGCTTGATGACCTATTTAAGCCATTTCCCTTAATTAAATTGCATAATTCCAACGTATTTTTGTGTTGAAATTAAATTGTTTAGTTGTCTAATATTATACTAGAAATCGAAATGGACCATATTTTCCTATATAAGAAGAGTCACTCTTCCACATCTATAAAAAAAATAGTCAAGATGAAAAAAAACAGTGATAAAATAATATCTAAGAAAGAAGAAGAAACAAACTAATAATGATGAAGAAAATAGCAAAGCTAGGTAGTTGCTAATGAAAATGGAAGTGCTTCAATTTTTCATACTTTTGAGGAGTTTTTGGCTGATGTCTCCTTGATGAATTTTCATAGTGAAATGATGAAAATTATTGATGATAAAGACTTGTCAATGTTTGATTATGATGCAAGGGCCAATTCAAAGAAGAAGGATATGAAAAAGAGTATAAAGAAATAAATTTCTTAGTATTATTTTTTAAGTTTTATGCATGATGTCTTCAATCTTGAATTATAGTTGTCGTCTCTTTTTGTTGTGTACTTGTGTTTTAATTAAATTGCACTTTCATTACTTTTTATGTCTTATTTTGTGTGATTTCACTTGGTATGATGTTTAAGAAAAAAAGGATTGCTGTTGAAAAAATTATGATCTAAAACAATTCATACATATTTGTGTGGTTCATTAGAAGCAAAAGATAAATTTTAAAATTAAATTATTTTTAATTATAATGAAGTTATTTTTTTTAGATGGATTAAAAAGGAAAAGACCTAGCATAAAAATGACACAGAGAGTAATGCGAACTTTGGGTATATACCACATATTATGGGTGGGTATAAATCATCAAAAAATGAATTACTATATTGAATGGAAATTTATCGTATCAAAGTTTTAATGAATTAGAATTTTGGAGATATCAATTGAATATTGAACGTTCATAGCCCTAATGAATTGTTTATTATATATTATATACAACTTTGAATATCTTGTCAAAATATTTTTTCCTTAAATTTGTAATTATTGAAATGTTGTACTGAAATTTGATTTACTATACCAAATTCTTTGAAGGTTTGTCTTTAATATATATATTTCCGATTATCAATTATTGTATTATTAAATTATCAAAATCAAAGTGAAAATTACAAAAGTATACTACTTAAGATTTTTATTAACAAAATATCAATATACTTATATTTAATTACAAACTTAGTTTTTAAATTACCTACATAACAAAACATTTAATTTTTCTATTTAAGTTAATTTTTTCCCCATTTTTTCTCTCATACTCTTAGTATTACGTGCCCTTTTATGTGGAGTATAATTAGGGTATTAAATTTTATCAAATATTATCTCTCCTAATACAGACTCATATATACACGTTTCATTAATTTTGTTATTTCCTATTTTTAAGTTTAGTGGACATTTATTGGGATCATATTTATTTTCTTCCTTTTTTGATAATTTTTTTTATGTTACCAATAAAGTTGGTATAGTTATCAGTACGTGAGTCATAGTTCCCAGAAATATTAATTTTTTTTTCCAGCAGTCAAACGTGTTAACCCTTCCATATTCTTTGTCCATATCTCTTAAACCTTTCATCTGCTTCACTTCATCGCTTGACCATACAATTAACCAAAGTTTCATCATTGTTTGATGGAAAAGACTCCGTGTAAAAATTCCAGGCTTAACAAATATGTGGTAGTCGTTGATAGCCCACGGATCATATATTCAAGACCATCTTTTGAGTTGAATGCTTTCACTCAATCACCTCGCAACGTAGGTATTAGAGATGACAACAATATCTCTAATAGAATTAACGAGTGTATTGCTATCAATTCTTCCTCATCCTAAAAAAATTCAACAAAAAAATGATTTTGTGTTTGATACAAAGTTGAAGGGTAAAGGAGGTAGAAGATAATTATCCTTATGACAACGATTTTGAGGATGAAATCCCCCTTTATAAAAGATTAAGAGTAAATAATGATCAGTGTTTAAAGGTATTTATTTGTATTTGATTATGATTCCATTTTTTTTGTGACATGCAAGTTATGAATTTTGTTCTTATTAGAAAGATATTTGTAACATTCAATAATTTTTTTTTCTCCCGTAGAAAACTGCTAGTGGTTCGGGGAGCAAAGGTACGAATGGTTTAAATCCAAAAGGGGCTAGTTCGATTAATAAGAAAAGGAAAAAGTCGACACAACCACCAGAGGTAAGTTTTTAATTCCGTTTATTATTATTGTTTTGATTATTTTATTGTTAGATGCAAATATTTTTTTAGTTTATATTATAATTTTTAAATTTTCTGACTATTATACTTTAATAATTTTTAATATATTATTTTTAGATCAAGAAGTAACAATCACGTTGTTATTTCTATGTCAATCTCAACGATTTTATTGATATAACAAATCTGCTTGAAAAAAATTAATAGTGTTCATTTATTTAAAGAGTCACCTTTTTATTATCTTTTAGACTTACCCCAATTGAAAATTCAACCTCAGATCATTAGAAGCCTAGTACATCATTTATCTTACAATAGGGATGACATGTTTGTTTTTAACATAAATAGCAAAGAACTGCGTTTTGGGCTTAGAGAATTTAAGGTAATTACTGGTTTTAAATGCGGTGCGTGTATGAGTTTTGACCTTGATCCGAACAATACATCAAAGCTCCTTTCTCGTTACTTTCCAAATGCTATTGATAAGGTTTTGAAAGCTGATTTCATAAGAGTATTTAACGAAGATAGGTTGATTGTGGAAGAAGACATTTTTAATATGTCAATGATTTATTTCATTAGTACATTCATATTGTCATCTCCACCAAAAAATTTACATATCTCAAAAGATTATTTTTTATGTGTTGAGTCCGGACAGTACATTATGTACCCTTGGGGCAATCTGTCTTTTTTTCAATCTACGACATTCCATATCGAGTCAAATGGCAACATATCCAGATTATGTGAAGTTTAAAGGATTTCCGCTTGCGTTGCAAATTTGGTTTTACTAATGTTGCAACAAAGTTGATGTTTCAATTGCAATTCGTACATCCAATCGAACTCCTCGAATATTCAATTGGGATATTTTAATAACAAGATCTATTTTGACCATCTCAAGAAATGAATGTTCAGAAAATATGACAATCAGGTAATAAAAATTTTATAGTTACAATTAATTAATTTTATTTTATATGAGTAACATATAGTCATAATTTATTATTCTGGTGCTAGTATATATTTGAAGATCTTGTGTTCATGGATGATGAGCTTGCTATTATTGAGGCGGAAAACCTCATTGATTTGATTGATTTAGCATTCAATAAAAAGAGTGAACGTGATAGATTTTTAAGGCAAAATGAGAATTTACAGACTCACAGTGTTGTACGGCAGAATGACAAAGATTTGCCTCACAATTCTTCACACCATGTTGGAAGTGATCCGAGTTTGACATTTAATAAGGATTTGCAGAAGATTGCTCAAGAAGTTGTTAAGATTTGATTAGAAATATTATTTACTTACTGTCATAAATTTGATTGAAGAAATATTAATATCATATTAATATTTGTTAGGTTCGTAATGAGTTGGAAAAGTTTTAAAAAAATGTAGATGCTAAGTTTGTTGAAATGAAGGCGTTTATGGATTCAACATTCAAACATATCATTGAAGAGTTAAAATCTCTTCAAAATGAAATTTCAACCAATAAAGATGTAGATGTAATTTTTAGATAATCATTTCTTATACGAATTATTGAGTGCATCAACATGTAGAATAACTTATATTTCAATTTTTAGAGTTATAAGATGAAAGGAATATCATGTAAAGAATCTAAGGATCCGTGTGTTAATGAAACATACAATGGTGAGAATAGAACTGCTCAGAGAGAGAGGCTTAATAGGAAAGTTGTAGGTGATGTCAATGTAAGTACTCTATTGCCTTATTTACTTTTTTGGTCAATATTTTAGTATGTTATCATATGTAGGTTTATTGGTATATAAATGGTTTTAAAACTTCAGTTTTTGTTGGTATCAGATTATTGGTAATTTATATTACACAATATATTTATTTATTGACTAGTCACATGTTTTGATAGAATGTTGATTATACATTATGACAATTTTAAAGATTTGTTTTTTTTTAATTTTTAATATTACTGTTTGCAACATATTCTGTTCTTTTGATATATTGATTAATTAGTGATCTTGTTTATAAGTATATATACAAAAAATGGGTAGTATAATGGTAGAACCTATTTGTAAGTTGGTATACGTAATGGATTTTATCTTGTAATTAAGTATTAATTTTGATTTTTCTTATTGTTAAAGCATATAATGATTTTATGTTAACTGTTAAGGTGTGTGTGTATATATATATATATTAAAAGTTGGTATACATAATGAATTCTATCTGATCATTAGTATAATAATTGGTTTCTTTTAGCGTTGAAAATTATAATGCTTTTCTGTTAACTGTAAGTTGTATTATATAATACAGTGTGTTGATTTTTAAATATGTTTTAAACATTTTTGTTGGTAACATATTAGTCATCATTCATATTTACGGCCTATTTTAATAAATTATTGACTTTTACTTTCCTTTGATAATTGAGAATAATAAGATTTTATTTGAGGATCAAAGAAAAGAAAGGGTTGATGTTCAAGTTGAACATATGCAAGATCGTGGTGATAATGGAGGTAAGTTTCTTTTGGTTAATGCAAATAATGTTTTTTATTTTAAAAATCATGAAATAGAGCTATAAATTATGTTTTGTATCTTGTTTTAAGCAATTTTTTTGTGGATTTGGAAAAAAGAAATAATAGAAATTCCTACACTGAATGACTTTGTTATGCCAACTATGCACGAATCACAGTTGGTTGCTCTTGAAACTAGACAAACATATGTGTCATCTTTGGTTGATGTTGAATCTGAAAATAAATTTGTCACGCCTTTGGTTGTTGTTGAAGATGAAAACATACAAGTAATACCATTGGGTGTTGTTGAAGTTGAATACACACGTGACACCAATTCAACATGTTTGTACCAAGCTGCTAGGAAAGTATACCCAATCACTATACACTTATATAAGTGAATCCGGTGGTACATCGGGGAAGACATTGATCTACTCTTCATGGAAACACCCTTTTGTAAATTACAAAGGGTTTAATATGTACAACGATGTTATCCCACATTTTAAAAAATGAATTCAAAACAAACTATCCAAGAAACGTGGCAAGTATGTATAGTAATTTAAATGTACTGTTCTACTTTTTTGTTACTCATTATCCATGTTATAATTGGATATTTTGTTTGCCAGGAAAACTAATTTCTTCATAGCTGCCAAAAATCCAATTGATCCTCCTTTTGAGTTTGAAGTTTGTAGAGTAAATTTGATGGACTGATTTTATCCTTTGACTTATCCCTTGGAGAGATTTGGTAAATTTCTTACTTTGTCACTTTATGGTAAACTAAATTTGATATATGTTGTTGGTTATGTTTATTTGTTGTTTTGGTAAGTAAAACGAAAGTATATGCGATTTATGTTTAGGGAAGAAAACTGAAGTATACAAACATAGATCCTTAAATATATAGTCTTTTAGGTAATTGATCAGACATTTATATTTTGGTTAAATTAAGTTATATTTATATATATCTTGTTGGTTGCTAACTAATAACACATTACTTTATACAACATGTTGATGTGACAATATACTATCGTAAATTTTGCAAGTATGGTCCTGATAATAGTGCAAGAATTGCAACAACTGATTCATTTTTCATCAAGTGGGTTGTACAAATTCATGATGCTTGGGAGACAAATGGTAAAGATAAAAGACTGATTAATACACATCATGATGCTACTCAATATATAAGAGGTGACAAGATTCTTGCTAATACTCCATGGGTGAATATTGATCATGTATGCATTCCAATCAACAGTAGCGATGCATTTCACTGGTTTCTTGTTTTTTTTTTCATTAGAAGAAGGTGTCTTCACATATATGATTCATTAAATGGGTTTTGGGCAAAACATACCAAGGCAGTCATGAGTTTGGTGCAAAACTATCAAAAATGATACCATTGCTCTTAATTTCTACTGATGTACTGGTACATTATTCTAGAAAACCAGTTGGGGATCCTTTGGCTTACGTGAAGTGTTAAAATATCCCACACAACAAGTTGATGATTCAATGTAAGTATATTGTGTGTTTGTTTTGTACCATATAATGTTCTAATTCTGACATATGATATTAATCTTTGTAGTGATTGTGGTTTGTATATCTGTTATTTCACAGAATATATTTGTCGAGGAGATATTGACATATCAATGTCAGATTTTGATTCTGAAAATCTTCGTTTACGGAGCATTGCTGTGGGATTACGGAAAGAGGAAAATTGATATTGATACTGTTAGTGAAAATAAAAATTCTAGGAAAGGTGGTAAGTTGATCCGGAGGGGGAAGAAGGATTAAAAATTTGCATTTTCATTAAGACAATTTTATGAATTTTCTTGTTCGATTTTAATATTTTATTATACTTTTGGATAATACTCTAGTTGTATTTAGTCATTTTTTGGTGTTTTTGAATACCATTGTTGGATATTGTGTTCATTTTGGAGTTTAACTACTTTTGTTTGGTTTATTATTTTGATTAATTTATTGTGATAACTTAATAGTGTAAGTTTGGTTTGTAATACAACAATGCGTGAGATTGGTATATAATTTCAATGTGTGAATTTTAATGTATGTTGTTGTTATATAATACAAACATTTTAGTCACTATATATAATCATTAATATAGCAGAATTTTGTTGTATTACTCTAATAGTATACCAATATTTTGTACGTTTGAAATGTGTGTTAATTCTGGTTTCAAATCAAAATATTTTACGTTAAGTAGTGATTTTCATATGCAATGTTTAAGTGGTTTTTATATTCAAAATAATAGATTATCAACGAATATATACTTTCACATTTTTATCAATGTTTGTGCTTACTCCACCACAAGTATACCATTTGTGTACTTGCTAGTTTGATATACAACCATTATTATTAACGGTACAGTTTTTAGTATTATATCACATTTTTTACGTTAACAATGTGTATTGATTATGGCTTCAATTCAAATCAAACTCTTCACTTTAACTAGATGTTTTCGTATTCAATGTTTCAGGTCCGTTTGTAATACCAATATATCAGTCACTATATACCTCCAATTTGAATATTATTTGTGCTTATTTCACCACAAGTACACCAAACATGTACGTTCTAGCCATTATAACAAACATTATTGTTGGTTAACATTTTTTGGTATTACTTAAACATTATACTAAATTTTTTAACTAAACATTGTGTATTAATTTTGGTTTCAACTACTCTAAGTAGTTGTTTATTTTCAAGATTTAATACCAACCTTTCAGCCAAACACAACAATACCAACGACATGTCAATTAAATCACCAATAATACAAATACACTAATCAAGAATAACCAAAGTTGGATAAAACTGCATTTATCATTCTTAAAATATTCCAGAAGTTTGCAAGAAGCAAGAAAATACCAACCAAAAAATTTGAAAATAATACATCATTGTTAATTCTAATAAGCAAACTTGGGGCAAGTCTTTTTGTTATGTCCTGATGTACAACATTTACTACAAGTGACTTTACTCTTGTATTTTCCTTCGTTTAATCCCTTCTTATGGTCGTTACTTGGTGGTTTGCCGGGTTGTTTTCTTGTAATTGGAGGTAGTAGTACCTCTTCCAAAATATGCGATGGAATATTCCAAGTGCTTTAGCAAGGCAATGGTTCTATTGGAATTGCATAAGTATCTTGAAAATTCTTATTACTATATAGGCTGAACAATAATCTTCGCGATGTTTATTTTTGTATCTGATAACTGCAACTGCATGACTACAAACAATCTTATCATGTTGAAATCATCCGCAACTGCACATTCTAGTATTTAGACAGACTGTAAACCTTTTTGCACCATTTATAACTGTATGAAGATATTCAGTTGATGCGCGTACCTTCATTTGAAATAAAACCAAATTAACAATATAAAAATCAACATACACTACAACCTTAAAGACTTGTTAATACTTACAATCATACAATGCGACATTTTATTGTTGTCCTCCAACATTTCATTGTACTTATTGGTTAAGGTTGTTGCAGTTTTTCTTCCTTCTTCATTTTGTTTTTCGTTCCAAGCTTCAATTGTTTTGCGCATAAATTCTAACAAAGACACCACTAACAACCTTCTTCCAACAAGAATTGTATTATTGATTGATTCTGCAATGTTACTCGTTAAAGTCCAATTCCTCTTTACTGGTGAATGGCAATGTGACCATTTTTCATAATTTGCTTTCTCTAGATATGCACGATATCTTGGATTAATCTGATCCATTCGTTTCATCAGTTCATCAAACTCTTGCACAATGTATGCTTTTGCTAGACTGAAGAGTAATTCTCTCACTTCTTCAGTATCTTTGTGCGTTTTCCTTAGCAAATTTGTCCACAGATGATAAATACAAGCATAATATCAAAATTCGGGATAAACTAAGGCAGTAACATTCCACATACTCTTATTTCTATTAGAAACAAAACACATATCATCTCTATCACCAAATGCAGTTTTGAAATTTTGAAATTTTGAAATTTTGAAACAACCACAATCATGAATTGTCATTTTCTAAATTAAAAATGCCATATGCAAGTGGAAAGATATGTCCTATAAGCAAACCAGATTATACAACATAAGTTACAACTAAAATTGATACGTGTACAATGTACATACATATATATATATATATAAATATGCATGATAATGATTAACTCAACATATACCAAAAATAGGATCAATTTATACACCATCATCGTATATAAAATAACCCAATGCGGAATGATACCAACAAAAACCAGAATTACACCAATCTTGCAGTCCACCAGTTTCGCTAATTAAAAATGATAAATTTCACCTAACCAAGAGTGATACATGTACAATATATATAAGTCTTCATTGTTTATTTTAACAAAATAATCCACATACCTCCTGAATTCGATGTGCTAGCTATCAACATTGTTTCTTCATAAGTTGATTTCAAATGTGTGCCATCAACTACAACTATTGATCGACAATATTTCCATCCTCCAATACTTGCATCAAGTGCTGTAAATGAATATAAAAAAGATTTTCATCAATTTTTTTATAATTCACAATTGTCCCAGGATATGTTGTTTCCAGTATATATAAATACATCGGTATATGGAAATATGATTCTGCAGGGTCACCTCTCAATGTCTTGACAGCCTTTGCTTTCCCTCTCTACGCTTGCATGTATGTTAATAAAATTCCATGTATTCTTAGCATGTCTGCCCGTATGCCAGTTGGTGTGTAAATTGTTTTTGTGTCAACAAACTTTTCAACTAACATTGAACCAAGCACACCACTATTAGACTGCCGTTTTGTATGAACTCAATCCTTCAATGGACACATATGCGTATCACAAAATTTCCTTACTTTGAACAAATTGGACTTATTTAATTGTGATGATTTAAAATTCCATGTACAATCAGCAGTAGGACATTTCAGATAAATACTGTCAAAATACAATCACAATAGGCATGCTAAGTTGTTGAAATATAACATTGAATAGTTAATATACAAAAATATGTTTCTTACCAAGTAGTACTTGACCTTTTAGCAATGAAACAGAACTCCCTTAAAATTGCATATCTTTTCATAACTTCTGTTATAATTTGCTTGTTGAGATAAACTTGATCTTTTGCCACCAAATCATGTTGAGGATTTGAGATTATCTTAGTTCCTTCATCTTCTTCAATACACTCATCCATAATTGAATCTACCCCAACCAAACATAGTGTATTTGATATGATAATATCTTGTCTTGTTGTTTGGACACCAATTTGATAATAATGGCTTCCATAGCTCTATCCACACACGTTACACATAATGGATACTTTGAAAAGAAATCAAAATTGCATTTATTTATCTAAATAAATTTGGACACTCATATCGTTATGAATCTTCATTGGTGGTGATGGACCACTCATGACATATTTCAGTTCTAAATGAAAGTTTGTCGTGTTCACACCTAATTGCCAAGCAATAGTGGTAATTAAGCCTTCATATTTGGTGATTGCATCATATATCACTCATTCAATATCATAATCAGCGTATCTACCTGTTTCAGACCAAAACTTATTCGTAGTGCATCTCGTCAAAGAGAATGGTCAGTTCAATGTATACAAATTATATATTATGTTTTAAAGAATGTTTTTTTGCTGACATGATAACTTTCAACTTAAATATGGTGTTTACACCATCATTATGTACCAAAATATAATCAATATGTTCACCATCATCATGTACCAAAAAAACAACTCTAAATGACACAAAAAAAATCAGTAGAACACCAAACATGCAGTCCATCATTTTCGCTAATTAAAACACGATCAATTTCACCAAATCAATTACCAAAACAAATAACCACTAAATATTCTTTCTATTCCGAATCTCAAAACCCTACAAAAAAAACCAAAGAATTAATAACAAAAAAAATCAAAATACGGAATTGGTTAATAACAACAACAACCTATATTACACCATTAATTAAACGACTCATGATAGACAAAATTCATTTTTTTAGAAGTAATTTTTAACGTTGTTTTTCCGTTTGTAACAAAAAACACATATCAAACATAGTATATGTCACGCCCCGAGCCTATACCCTAGACGTGGCCGGCACTCGAAGACCATTGCTGGCCTCAAGCGAACCCTTGGCCTGGCTTACTTAACTCAGCGGAAGACTATATGTATATTTATAATGATTAAACACTATAAATGTTCTTTAAAAGAATAAACTGAACTGCTCAAACTGAACTCATAATGCTTTAAAAATAAACATTTAACTTAGCCAAAATGGCAACTCAACTCTGAACATAAGTCAATAACAAAGTAAAGAAAAATGACTAACTGACTGTCTATCTATGAAGCCTCTAATAACTGAGATGGATGTCGGGACAAGCCCACGACATCCTAGTGAACTATCTAATACTGAAAGTAAGCAAAAGGGATCCTCCGGAATGCAAAGAGGCTCACCAACAGACTCTGGACTGCTCACTGGATCAAGACTGCGCTGGATGCCGATCCTAGTTACCTGCGTCTGCATCATAATACGATGCAGGCCAACTGGCATCAGTACATTGAATGTACGAGTATGCGAGTTAGAATGTTAAAACATATATAGGCTTGAAAGGATTCTGAAAGAAACACTTACCTTGACTCTTCTCAACTCATGAATACTTAAATGAACTCATTTCATTATAAAGCAGTTTAAAACAAGTGCAATATAAAGAAAAAGAAAACTGTTTAAAACATGTCGTCAATTCATAAACATAATATCATAAAAAGACAAACCATGCTCCCTCTCAAATTCTACTTGTGCAATGCATGAATGAAGTCCCATACCCCCATTCACACTAAGCAGAACCCCTTGAGGAACCATGCTACTACTGTTGTGGGATTTTCTCTAACCGACAAACATAACTTAAGAACTATAGTGATGATACAACGCTTTACCTCGCGTTGCCGAGGCCAATCCTATACCTTGCTGTGATATAGGAAGCTAACTTTCACTAAGTGGATCCACTAGTCTATTGTGAAAAGGATTCATCTAAAAAGTATGACCCTTTTCTACCCATGATGGCTACATGGTTTATGGAGACTTGAGTTAATATGAACTCGCATCCCCATATCGGTGCTCAATACTACTCCTAAAAATATACTTAGTTCTTTATGTTTAAAAACAACTTCTTTCTTCGGTTTGAGATAATTACTCAAAACTTAGCTTAAAAGATCTCTTGGAAATCATAGTTTCCTCTTTACTGAAAAACTAGCTCAAAGGCTCTTTTGAAAATCTCAGTTTTCTTTCTTGTTTAAATGTTAAAACATTTACTCTTTGGGAATACATAGTCCCGATATACTCTTTTGAAGAAATGAACTCAACTCTTTACTGTTTGCTTAATTCAAAACTTAAGTCTTAAAACAAAGTTAAAACGTTTGTAAAAGACTTCTTAAAATATGGTTCACACCGAATTATGGACGTGAACGACTCAATGCAAGGTTTCCAATAACCATAGATAGAACTCAATACTTGGAACTTAAGAACTTCAATGATACTACTCTTTTCAAGAATACTCAACTCAGAGTTCATGCGGAATTATGAGCATGAACTACTCAACTCAAGGACTCTAAGATAATTCTCAAAAGGGATAAGGAACACAACACTTAAAGGCTTAGAACATTTTTATAGACTTCTTTGGCCTTGATCTTAACTTTCCTTGAATTGGATTATGGATTCAAGGTTCATGATCTCATGTCTATAGATGATTTCATGATGTTTAGATGTACCTTAGAGTGTTAGAATCAACTAGGAAACATAGGTACATCATTTAGAAACTAGTACGAAAGATGGGGGAAGAATGGGTGAACTGGCGTCCGTGGCGCTCTGAGAGGCGTGGGACGCCAGGCCCCAAACTTCAGAGGCCTGTGTGGGGCGCGCTGGCTGGCGCGGCGCCCCAAGGACCAAACTTCAGAGACTGGTTTGGGGCGCGCTGGCTGGCGCGACGCCCCACCCTATTCCCAGGTGTTTGACGACTTTTCTCTCCGGTTTTCATCTCCAAACCCTCTAAACTTCCCTAATTCTTTCCCCAATCACTTAGGATCATTATTACCTTCAACTTACAACAGATCTAACTCGAAAATCCACCCGGAAACACGAATCAAATCACTAAGAACCCTCAACGACACAACCAATCAAGAATTCGACAATTGTTCTTCAAGAACCTCACCTTTCAACATTTAAGTAACTCCAAACCAAAGGATTTGAAACAAGTTGGTGTGTGGGTAAACTAACCCAACACAGAAAGATCTCACATACCTTGTAGGGATCACCCCCGACGAAATCCACATGCAATTCTTGAACGTTCTTGACGAATCTTGAATTTCCTTCTCTTTTCTCCTCTTTTCTCTTTTCTCCATGCCCTAGCGTGAACTCAAGTTTTTCTAAACTGACTAAAATATGATTTTTACCCCAATTAACTCTTAAAAACGAATCAGAATAATAAGGTAAGGAAAAGACTAAAGTACCCTTAAAAAAATCCGGTTTTAGACTTTCCTTATTCGAGCAGCCCAACTTTCAAAGGGAATAACTCACTCATACAAACTCGGAATCGCGCAAATTCAACGGCGTTGGAAAGATCATTCCAAGGGATTTCCAACCATATCTGGAACTACACCTAAATCATCCTGAGCTAGGAGTTATGACCGTTTGAAGTTGACCAAAATTCAATTTTTCCTAACTTTAACAATTTTCCAGATTTTTAATTCTTTCCAAAAATGACTATTTGCAATTATAAGCTTCTTCCTAGTTATTTCAAATTGCGAGATGCTACAGTATACTACAACATAACGATCATATTTTTTCAATTAGACGAATCACTTAAAAAAAATACCAATTAAATATTGAATTATCATTAATACCTGATGCTTCCCAACATCATTTATGTTGAATTAGGATTGAATAATTGTTGGTGTAACACCCCGTATGCTAGAACAGACCAAGTGCATATTTTAGGTGGCATCGACGGACACCACCCACGGACCGTAGGAGGACCCATGGCCCGTTCTGCAGGTCCGTGGTGCACCACCTGCAACCCTTCCCCCAGAAGCCTTAGAAAATTGTCTAAGTGTCGACCCACGACCCGACTCACGGACCCTAGGTCAGGCCACGGTCCGTGGTCCAGGACCGTAGGTCAGACCCTCGTTTTTCAACCCCAGACGTCGACCGACGGTTGACCAGTATGGACCGTCGGTCCTGCCACGGTCTATCGATCCCGTATGTTGGTGGCCCCGACAGTTTTTAAGTCGGAGGTCTTTTGGTCTTTCCCTTATGCGTTGGACCCCTAAACTATGTCGTTTAACCCCTAAACTACGTAGTTTTGATCAGTTTTAGCCTAGTAACTTAACTAGAATCTACCATAAGCAAATCATTCACCAAAAACTTAGAAAAATTAGAACCCAGAAGGAGAAAGAGTCGACCAAACCTTAGTCCAAGAATGCAACAAATTTTAATTAGTTTCTGCCCCGAAATCGAAAGATTTCTCCGTGGAATTCTTCACCAGGTATGTGGGATTTCACTAGTGGGTTCCTTTTGCCCATTAGGTCCCTAGATTTCAGTCAGATTCTTGATTCCCATAATATTATCTAGACCTAGGGTTTCTTGAATGTTATAAATTGTTGGGTTTTAGCTGTTAGAATGATCCAAATCAGATTGTCATGGATTTAGTATCGTTTTGTGTAGATTCTTTCATGAATTCAAAACCCTAGCTATGTAGTTCCTTTAGTTCATGAATTACACATGCCAGGCTAGATATTTCAGTTATACATGCCTTAGAATTAAATGTTTCATTATCATTATATTAATGTTGCACTTTCAATTAGGATGTCAGTATTTTGAGCTATCCAGTATTACATAACTTCAGTCATAATATGTTAATTACTTAATCAATTGGGATAAGCTTAATACCGAGTGGACTAGGGTCAGTCACCGTCAAGTCCCAGAACTACGTGCCTCATAAGTTGTAAGTCCTCTCTGTGGACACCATTTTAGTGATCACGCCAGCATGCCTCTATACCTCTGGCAGGGTATATTGGGTCCTCCCGATGGAGCGTATACATCAGACTCCACATTTAGCTCATGTAGTTTTATGTCGGTTATTAGTAGCTCCCTTACAATTTAGTCAAACTCTATTGCATTGACCAAGTCACCAGTTATAGTTTAGTATTCAGTCTCAACATGTTATAAACTTGGTCATTGCATTCAATATTTCATGTTCAGTATTCTCAGTTTGTATCATACTTATCTCATGTCATTGCTAAGATATATGCTTGATTCCGTTATGTTATTGTTTAGTTTTACTCTATCTTGCATGCTCAATACCATTCAAGTACTGATGCATACTTTGCGCTACATCTTCTCCTGATGTAGGTTCAGGTTCTCAGCTTCCAGATCACACATAGATCGGTTCCTGATCTTCAGTTCAACAACATCAGTGGTGAGTCCTCATTCTTCGAGGACGAGTGACATGATTATCTTCTTTGCTTTTAGTTTTAGTTCCAGTTTTTCTAGATTTAGCTGGGCATGTCCCATCACTTCTAGTCAGTTTAGAGGCTTATTTCAGACATAGTTAGTTTCAACTTTAGTGTTAAGGTTTGACCTTTCAGTTGTATTTCAAGCTCTCAGTTTTCATTTATTGAGATAGTATATGGGTATTCCCCATCATTTCAGATTATTCATATGATTTAGCTTTTGCATAGTATTTATTGCTTCAGTTTACTTTAGTTGCTTATGATATGCCAGCAGGGTTAGCTTGGGGTCACTCGTGATCCTAGGTCCCGTGTACGCGTCTTGGGGGTAGCTTCGGGGTGTGATAGTTGGTATCCATGATTGAACAGTCGACCAGAATGAATAGAAAGATAGTTTTATATTTGTAAGAAATCTTTTATTGATCTGAGAGAATATTTATAACCAATTTGAGTAAATCATGGAAGGTAAAAGATTTGAGAAAAATGGGGAACAACAGAAATCCTGGAGCACTAATCAAACGTTTTTTTTTTAAATTTTACTTTTTTTTAATATTAAAACCTAACTTTGAAAAAGAAAAACTATTTTTATGTAGGCGAAAAAAAAACTATTGCTATGTAGTGGTAATTAAGGTACTTAATTTGTATACTTAAATTTTTTTCTCAAATCAAATCTTTAAAATATCGAAACAAATATTAAACGTCCACCCCTCTTCGCTACCAAATGATATGTTCTCTACTTCAAACTGCTTGGTACTAACTTTTGCCTTTTACGATGTCTTGAGTTAGAGATTGATAAAAAAATAAAAGCTTATCCGTCGATTATCTTATTAACTTTTACATTATAAGCAACCACAAAAGAATTATTAATACTGATTTTTGTATTTAAACAAATTCTCTTTTCTATTGGAAAAATATTGGTACCGTAAAAAAATGATTTTGAACTTAACTTAATCATAAAAATTAGCTAATTTTTTTAAAATCTAAAATCATACTCTAAGAAGAGATCATCCAATCGATCTCTCTATTCATCCGGCGTGAGACTCTTCGATAGGTAGACTGTTGATATTCCCCAAATAGTACAATTAATTGAATTGCATAATTCCAAAGTATTTTTGCCTTAAAAATTGTTGAGTTCTCCAATTAACGTAAAACTAACAATCAAAATGTACAACATTTTCCTATATTAAATTTTGTTAAGATTTGATTGATCGATTCGATTTAATTTTACAATTTAGCCTATACATGTTGTGTGTATGAATGCATTATTGCCGAGGTAGTAATCCTTGCATGCTTAGTGACCATTGATATTACCCAAGTGAATAAAATTGACCATCCACATCTCATTTTGACACTTAATTCAATAACACTAATTAATTCAAAAGTAAATGACCTCAATAGTCTCTCAATTATCCTTAAGTGCCTATATAAGGCAATGATGCGGTCACACCAAATTAGTTATTATATACGTTTCGTCCTGTTAATTAGCTCTTTATTTAGCTTTAATGTTCTTCTATTTGTTTAGTGTATGAGTTATTATATCTCTTTGGTTACACTATCTACTGGATTGTTAACATCCCCTTCAGCTATCCGGTTTGGCAAATGCCACTGGCGTATAAGAATTTTGATTGGCAAGCGATAGTAACACTCAGAAATAATTTCAGTGGGCAAGTACTACTAGTGCTTGACCATTTTGGTGGGCAAGCGCTAGTGATGTTGAAGAATTTTGGTAGGCAAGCATTACTAATGTTTGACCATTTTAGTGGGTAAACGTTTCTCAAGAATTTTGATTGGTAAGCGCTAGTGACATTTTTCCATTTCGATGGGCAATCATTGGTGACATTAGAGAATATTGGTGTACAAGCTCTGGTAATGCTTAAGAATTCTGGTGGGCAAGAATTACTGGCGCTTGAACATTTTGGTGGTCCTACGTTAGTGACATTGAAAAATTATGTTTGTCAAGCGCTACTGGTGCTAGATAATTTTAGTGGGGAACTGAAGAATTTTGCAACACAACTTGGGAATTGGTTCAATGGGTGTTTCCACCTGAGACAAGAGTCGAAAAGATTAATTACTCTATTTGTTGTGGCTTCTTATAATGTGATCAAGTGCTTTTGTTTGATCATAAATTTTAAAATTCGATAACATATATTTTACATTGAAAAATTTAATTTTTTTTGAGTAGATATTGAAATTTGAAAATTAGAAGTATTTTAAGATTCTTCATTATTGAGTTACCTTATTTTGTCTTTTTCTCTTTTGGGTCAATTACCTTTTTGGTGAATGTATTTATAAAAATATGATTTACTACAATCATGCGCACAATAATCTTGGGTAAATTTGATAATTCCATGTAATCTTTACCAGAAGCTTTTATTCTATATAAAGTTATTTTCTTTTATTATCAAATGTTTCCTTTTCTCTCTTATTTTCTTCCTTCACATATGTATGTTTAACCTAGCAACTTGAGTAGTAGTTCATTTGAAGCTTATTTATTTTAAGTATGTTAATTTTTAGATATTTTTTTTAGTATTATTTGCATAAATTAAAGAATTGCTTATATAAACACTTAATTTTAAGCTAAACTAATAAAAGTCAAAAGTCAAAATCCAAAATCCAAAATCATAAATTAAGATTTCTAACCTATAAACGAGAAAACCCAATAACTAATTCAAATAGATGCTTAGTGTAACGACCGGTTTCCGTCATTATAGAAAAGCCAAAGGGGAAAATTTTTGGGTCGGAAAACTTTTTCGTAGTAACTTGGGATTTTCCAACCTAGTCCAGATTTGGATGAAATCAGAATCTGTGAGGTCTATGGAAATCTGGTAGGTATTGGGTGATATAATTATGAATTTGATCACATGAGTAGATAAATAAGACGTTAAGGAACCCGTACGACTTTACGGAATTGAAGTCGGGCGAGTAGAACTCCTGGAATTGATCTTAGCGTGAACGGGAGGTTTCTAAGTGTCGTTGGTGGAAGGTGTGTTGTGAAATGGGGGTCTTGGAATTATTAATTTTGCTCATTGGTTCCGTGCAAGCTGCTGAGGCGGAATTCTTACCGCCAGGGCGGAGCCGCTGTAGCGGGGTGAGTGCACGCCATAGCGGGACAGATGCGACTTAAGTCAGAAATAAACCCCAAAAATATTTTATTCTACAATTTTCAAACTTGAGAGCTAAGGAACGCACCCAGGTGCTTTCTTGATAATTTTTCACCATTCTTAAGGTTAAATGTAAGGTTTTAACTCTCCGAATACGTTATTCGATCCGTAGAACATAATCTAATGGATAATTATCGATGGGGGAGGGTTTTGATCTGGAAAGTATGGTGGAAAAA
Source organism: Solanum piurae (assembly GCA_029582685.1). Lineage (NCBI taxonomy): Eukaryota > Viridiplantae > Streptophyta > Magnoliopsida > Solanales > Solanaceae > Solanum > Solanum piurae. The sequence goes on along the minus strand of JAJOOO010011770.1, from coordinate 18,337 downwards.
ACCCTAATCTGGGTATGGGGATCAAGGGTTTGACCAATGAGTTGATAAAATTGTGTATCTTGAGATATGTGAAATTGTTCGTTGTTCGTAAATGATGATGATATTGTGTATGTTCGATGTATGCATGTTATTATTATGTTGTAATGACTTATGTATGTTGCACTTAGTGGGATTGCCGCGTGATCCTACCAGTACACTGTGGTTGTGTACTGATACTGCACTTGTTCTTTGTTGAGTAGGTTATCTTCATGCGGCTATTGACAGACGATCATTTCGAATTCAAGGGTGAGTCGTTTCTTCCGAGCTGCCATGAGTTCTTTTTTTGTTTAGTATTTCTTATTCGGACTTAGACTATTTCATTAGGATTTCTTATGTTTGCTATGGGGTTGTACCCCTTCCTGTTTAGACTTTTGGTTCATTGTTAGAGTTTTGGTATGTTGACTTTCAGGTTCTAGGCGTATTTTCCGCATTTCTTTAGTTGTTAGACTATTGGTTTGGAGTTTATGTGAACTCCCTATTTCATTCCTTAGCATTTAACTTGCTTTCGTAACTTAAATGCCTTAGTATTTTGATTAAGTTGGTTAACTAATTAGTATAAATGGTTCTCCCACCGGAGGATTAGTGTGGGTGACAATCACGATGGTCTGGGTCATGACAAAGTTGATATCAGAGCCTAGGTTCATTGATTTCGATGTACCAAAACGAGTCTAGTAGAGTCTTATGGAATATTACAGAGACGTCTGTACTTTTCTTCGGGAGGCTATAGGGCTTTAGAAAATCTCTCTATTTTCTCTTGTCTCCTTTCGTGCTATAACTTGATTCTGCACTTGTTCTTTCTTTGTTGAGTACAGGGCATCTTCAGATGGTTATTGACAGACCTCGCTTAGAAGATCAGTGATTGTTTCGAATTCAAGGGTGAGTCGTTTTTTCCGAGCTGCCATGAGTTCTCTTTCTGTTTAGTCTTTCTTATTCAGACTTAGACTAGTTCATTAGGATTTCTTATGTTTATTATGGGGTTGTACCCCTTCTTGTTTAGACTTTTGGTTCATTGTTAGAGTTTTGGTACGTTGACTTTTAGGTTATAGGCGTATTTTCCGCATTCGTTTAGTTGTTAGACTATTGGTTTGGAGTTTATGGGAACTCCATATTTCATTCCTTAGCACTTAACTTGCTTCCGTACTTTAAATGCCTTAGTATTTTGATTAAGCTGGTTAACTAATTAGTATAAATGGTTCTCCCACCGAAGGGTTAGTGTGGGTGACAATCACGATGGTCTGGGTTGTGACAAAGTTGATATCATAGCCTAGGTTCGTTGATTTCGATATACCAAAACGAGTCTAGTAGATTCTTATGAAACGGTACAGAGACATTTGTACTTTTCTTCGGGAGGCTATAGGACTTTAGAAAATCTCTCTATTTTCTCTTGTCTCCTTTCGTGCTATAACTTGATTCCAATTGTTATCTGCCGATTCAAATTGGTATCTAACCTCCTTCATTCTTCTCTCCGCAGATGGTTAACACTAGATTCAACGACATTAGGCCCGTAGCTCCTGTCAGTCCTCCAGCTGAGGAATTTGCAACGAGAGGGTGTGGTCGAGGCAGGGGTAGAGGAAGAGCTAGGGGTAAAGGCCGAGGAAGGGTGGCGCTTACTAGGGATGGATCAATGGTTGAAAATGCTCCCAGAACTGAGGCCCCTCCTGTGCACCATGAAGAGGTAGAGGAGAAATCGAGGTTGAGAATGAGGAGAATGTAGGACCAGAGGAAGAGGTGCAGGCTGAGACATCAAGTATTCCTCCCATAGACCCAGGGTTAGCTCAGCAGATCATGTCATTCTTGAAAGGGTTGGTTGGTCCTGGAGTGCTTCCCCCTGTTCAAGCAACTCAAGCTCCCACCTTTGAAATTGAACCCGCATGTGTTCCATTATTTCGAGAGTGAGGATGCGTCTGAGTTCATCCTAGATTGTTATGAGAGGCTGCATAAGTTGGAAGTTGTCCATCAGCATGGGGTTGAGTTTGTGACGTTTCAACTTCAAAGTGAGGCTAAGCAGTGTTGGAGAGCTTATGTGGAATGCAGATCTTCTGTTTTTTACCTCCACTAACTTGGACCCAATTTCATGCTCTATTTTTAGGGAAATATGTGCCTAGGACTTTGAGAGATCGTAACAAGGATGAGTTCATGGCCTTGGAGCAAGGTGGTATGTCTGTGGCTGTTTATGAGGCCAAGTTCCATGCCTTGTCTAGATATGCTACTCAATTGGTGACTACTGAGGAAGAGAGGATCCGTTTATTTATTAAGGGACTAAATTTTGAGTTGTAGGTATTATCTGTTCATATGACCTCTGCAGGGAGGAGCTTTAATGAGGTAACATACTTTGTTAAGAAACTGAAGGGGGTGAGGCGAGACGGTCAGGCTAAGGCATTGGCTAAAAGGGCCAAGAACTCGGGTAACTTTCAAGGTTATTAGTCCAAGGGGGCAGAGAGGCCAACACTTGCACCCATGCCAATTCAGTCTGCTATGCCTGCCTCTACAGGTAATTACTCGGGAACTTTACCTCATAATTTGATTTAGGATAGCCAGGGAGTTGCGCCTTCGACTAGCGACAGGTCATCTTTTGAGCGTACTTGCTATAATTGTGGAGAACCTGGGCATATGAGGAGAGATTGTCCCCACCCACGTATGATGGATTCCGCGCAGCAGCAGACTAGAGCACTAGTACCCACAAGAAATTGTTATAATGGTCGAGGGCGTCCACAAGGTAGGCGAGGAGGAAATCAGCGAGGCCTCGGAGGTAGGGGAAATAATAATGCAGGAAGAGGTACAGTGCAGCCAGGCAGGGAAGTCGCTCGTCACGACGATAGGGCTTAGTGTTATGCCTTTCCAAGTAAAAATGAGGCAGAGGCGTCTGATGCAGTGATTACGAGTACTATTCTTTTCTGTGACCGGATGGCTAATGTATTATTTGATTCGGGTTCTACTTACTCTTATGTGTCCGTGTGATTTGCCTCAGCATTTGCTATGATTTGTGATATACTTGATGCCCCCATCCATGTTTCTACTCCAGTTGGAAAGTCTGTCATAGTCACCCATGTCTATCGTGCTTGTCCTATTTTATTTATGGGATTTTAGACTTGGGCTGATTTGGTGATTTTGGATATGACTGACTTTGACATAATTTTAGGCATGACTTGGTTGTCCCTCTATTATGGTGTGCTTGATTGTAATACTAAGTCCATAACTCTAGAAATTCTGGGAAGGGAAAAGTTTGAGTGGGAAAGGGTGTACAAGCCTAAGCAAGCTAAGATCATATCCTCCATTCGGGATAGGAAACTGGTAAGGCAAGGTTGTTTGGCGTATTTGGCTTATATTCAGGATGTTGAGGTTGAGTCTCCCTCTATTGAGTCTATTGCTGTGGTGTAAGAATTTAGAGAAGTGTTTCCTAATGATATGCCTGGTATGCCTCCAGATAGGGATATAGATTTCTGCATTGATTTAGAACTTGGTACTCATCTCATTTCCATCCCTCCATATCGCATGACTCCGACGGAATTAAGAGAGCTTAAGACTCAAATCCAAGAGCTTCTTGATAAAAGATTTATTTGTCCAAGTGCTTCCCCGTGGGGTGCTCCAGTTTTGTTTGTTATGAAAAAGGATGGTAGTATGAGAATGTGTATAGATTACTGACAATTGAATATGGTCACTATTTGAAACAAGTACCCATTACCTTGAATAGATGATCTTTTTGACCAATTGCAAGGTGCGTCAATTTTCTCCAAGATTGATCTAAGGTCTGGTTACCATCAGTTGAAGATTAGCCTTGAGTATGTGCCCAAGACGGTGTTTAGAACACGCTATGGGCACTATGAGTTTCTAGTTATGTCGTTTGGGTTGACCAATGCACTTTCATCTTTTGTGAGTTTAATGAACGGGGTGTTCAAGCCATTTCTTGATTCATTCATCATAGTATTTATTGATAATATTTTGGTCTATTCGAAAAGTGAGGAAGAGCATGCCGACCATCATCGTATTGTTCTGGGTGTTCTTGGGAAACAAAGGTTGTATGCTAAATTTTCTAAGTGTGAATTTTGATTGACTTCGGTTGCATTTTTGGGACATGTAGTTTCAAAAGAAGGGGTAATGGTGGATCCCCAAAAGGTTGAGGTGGTTAAGAATTGGGTTCGACCTAGATCTGTGACGAAAGTTAGGAGTTTTGTGGGGCTCGCTATCTATTATCGTCGATTTTTGAAGAATTTTGCTTCTATCGCCACTCACTTGACAAGTTTGACAAAAAAAGAGGTACCCTTCGAATGGACTAAAAAATGTGAGGATAGGTTTCAAAAGCTCAAGACTCTCTTGACCACAACACCTATCCTAGCACTACCGGTGGAAGGTAAAGGCTTTATAGTTTATTATGATTCTTCATATTCTGGTTTGGGTGCTATGTTAATACAGGATAAAAATGTTATAGCTTATGCTTCGTGAAAGTTAAAGGTGCATTAAAGGAATTACCCAACGCATAATTTGGGTTTGCTCTTAAGATCTGGCGGCATTACCTCTATGGGGTCAAGTGTGAAGTGTTTACTGATCATCATAGTTTGCAGTATGTGTTCACTCAAAAGGATCTGAATTTGAGACAGCGAAGGTGGATGGAGTTACTTAAAGATTATGATGTCACCATTCAATACCATCCGGGTAAGGCTAATGTAGTGGCATACGCTTTGAGTAAAATATCGGTGAGTATGGGTAGTTTAGCTTGCTTGAGTGTAACTAGACGACCCTTGGCTAAGGAAATTCAGACCTTGTAGTCTAAGTTCATGAAGTTGGGCATCTCAGAAAAAGGCGGGGTGTTAGATAGCATTGAAGTTAGGGCCACATTTACTGAAGAGATCAAGGCCAAACAATTTGAGGATGAAAATTTGAATGAACTTAAGAAGAAAACTACGATTGGTTATGCACAAGAGACAACTCTTGATGCGGAAGGTGTACTCAGTTTTAAAGGAAGAATTTGTGTTCCTCGAGTTGATGACTTGATTCAGAAGTTATTGATATAATCCCATGGTTCGCGATATTCCATTTATCCGGGTGTGACCAAGATGTACCGAGATTTGAAGCGAATTTATTGGTGGCCGGGCATATAGCGGAGCTTGTGGCTAAGTGTCAAAATTGTCAACAAGTGAAGTATGAACACCAAAGGCCTGCATGTTTGCTTCAAAGAGTGCCAATTCTGGAATGGAAGTGGAAGAGAATAGCCATGGATTTTGTGGTTGGTCTTCCCAAGACTTTGGGGAAGTTTGATTCTATTTGGGTAGTGGTTGATAGATTGACTAAGTTAGCTCATTTATTCCAGTAAGAGTAGATTATAATGCTAAACAATTGACGAAGGTTTATGTGAAAGAGATAGTGAGGTTGCATGGGATGCCCCTTTCTATCATCTCAGATCGTGGTACGCAGTTTACCTCCAAGTTTTGGAGGAAATTAGATGATGAATTGGGCACACAACACACTTTTAGTACAGCCTTTCATCCACAGATGAACGGGTAGTCAGAGAGGACTATTCAAGTGTTAGAGGACATTTGTAATTGATTTTGGAGGGTATTGGGATAAGTTCCTACCATTGTGTGAGTTCTCTTATAATAATAGTTATCACAACAACATTAATATGGCACCGTTCGAGGCATTATATGGGAGGGGATGTAGATCACCCATAGGATGGTTCTAGGGTTGGAGATGTGAAACCTTTGGGGGTTGATTTAGTGAAGGATGCTCAAGATAGGGTGAGGAGTATTCAATCTAAGCTTTTAGCAGCCCAGAGTAGACAGAAGAAGTATGCGGACCATAAGGTAAGAGATATGACATTTAAGACTGATGAGAATGTTTTTCTTAAGGTATCACCCATGAAAGGGGTGATGAGAGTTTGCAAGAAGGGCAAGCTAAGTCCGCGATACATTGCTCCTTTGAGGTTCTTCAATGTGTAGGGACAATGGCTTAAAGATTGGCTTTACCTCCTAACCTATCGGGAGTTCATCCGGTATTTCATGAGTCCACGTTGAAGAGATATCATGGAGACGGGGTTTACATCATTAAGTGGGACTCAATTGCGTTAGACAAAGACCTCCAATATGAGGAAGACCCGATTGTAATTATTGATCGTGATGTGCATAAGTTGAGAGAAAAGGAGATTAAGTCCGTGAAAGTTCAATGGAAGCATCGTCCAATTGAGGAAGCCACTTGGGAAACTGAGAAGGACATGTGAGGCAAGTATCCCCAATTGTTCGTCGATTCAGGTACTACTTCATTATTTCTTTAGCCTATTTTTCCTAAGTTTATCACTCGAGGACGAGTGATGGGTAAATTGGTATCTATTGTAAAAACGGTTCCTGTCGTTATTGAAAAGCGAAAGGGGAAAAATTTTAGGCAGGAAAACTTTTTCGTAGTAACGTGTGATTTCCCAACCTAGTCTAGATTTGGACCAAATTAGAGTCAGTGAGGTCTAGGGAAATCTGGTAGCAATTGGGTGATCTAATTATGAATTTGATCACATGAGTAGATTGATAAGACGTTAAGGAACCCGTACGACTTTACAAAATTGAATTCGGGCGAGTAGAACTCCTGAAATTGATCTTAGCGTGAAAATGTAGTTTCTGAGTGTTGTTGGTGGAGGGTGTGTTGTGAAATGGGGGTCTTGGAATTATTAATTTTCCTCACTATTTCCGTGCAAGTCGCTGAGGCAGAATTCGTCCTGCTAGGGCGGTGCCGCTGTACCGGGGTGAGTGCCACCATAGTGGGACAGATGCGACTTAAGTCAGAAATAAACCTCAAAAACATTTTATTCTACAATTTTTGAACTTGAGAGCTAAGGAACAAACCCAAGTGCTTTCTTGACGGTTTTTCACCATTCTTATGGCTAAAGGTAAGGTTTTAACTCCCCGAATCCATTATTCGATCCATAGAACGTAATTTAATGAGTAATTATCAATGGGGGGTGGGTCATATGCAAAACGAGTGCAACTTATTACTTCTGTACTAATGCATATACACTCGTACTGGTCATCTATATTCATACTCTCGAAGAGTGTAATGAAGGACATCATAGCAGTGTGCAAAAATTTTATATGGAGTGAGTAAATCAATACTGAGAAATCCCCTCTAATTGCTTGGGATACTATCTACAAACAAAAAAAATGAGGGGGGGGGGGGCAGGGTGTACTAGACTATAAAACCTGGAATAAAGCAGCGGTGGCTAAATATGTGTGGAACATTGCCAACAAAAAAGATAGTTTATGGGTTAAATGGGTACGTCACATATATTTGAAGGAGACGCAGTGGTGGCATTACCAGGTTACTAAAGACATGAGTTGGTACTGGAGGAAAATATGCAAATTGCGAGACACATTTGAGGCAGGGTATGTCCATAATGATTGGCTAAAACCAAAAGGAAAAATACTCAATACAAAGCGGATACCAATGGAGGAAAGGGATAGGTACTGAATGGTCTTGGTGGACAGGGGTGTGGAATAAGGTAAGTGTCCCTAAACACAACTTTATTTGTTGGGTTGCAATGCATGAAAGGTTGTTGACAAGGGAGTGATTAGGAAGATTAGGGATATGCCAAGACATCTCTTGTGGACTATGTGGGGAGGCCCCGAAAAACACAAACGACTTGTTTTTTCAGTGTAGATTCTCCAAAACTTGCTTGGAAGATACATTGAAGTGGTTAGGGATCCAGATGACGAACTATTATATGCACAACATGTCGAGGAATATGGCACGGAGAGTCAAAGGGAAAATTAGCAGATCGTTTGTTTGGGAAATCTTGGTAGCAACAATATATCATATATGGAGAGCTCGAAATGAGGCAATATGGCATCACAAGGTGATCATACTACAATTGGTGAGCAAGCAAGTGAGACAAGAATGAAGACATAAGATTTTAGACATTTTGAATCGGAAAACACATTGTAAAGGCAAGGAATGGATTGAAAAGTTGTACAAAGAATAGATAGAAGAGGGGAATCGGGAGTCTTACACTAGTCTTGGAGGGGGGGGGGTCTTTTAAATAGGTAGACATAATATTCTGTAACGCAATGTATGTGCAGGAGGTTTCAATAAAATATTAATATGGAAATTATGATGGAAAAAGCCCTAATCTGGGTATGGGGATCAAGGGTTTGATCTAGGGTTGATAGAATTGTTGGTAATTCAGGTAATTAGTTATTGTTTATTAATTCCCGTGTTAAATTAATTGTTTGTAGACCAAGAACAAGCAAAACGAATCCAGAGAGGGAAGAATCAAGTTTCTTAGGGAATTCAAGCTTGTTTCGAGGTAGGTGATGGTTGTGATTCCATATTGTGTGATATATGTTTGTTCTTGCTTCATTATAATACGTGTATGTATGCGAATATTGCATTTTTTATCACACTTATTGTAAATGAGGATATATGAATGATGAATGTCGTGAATCATGACTTGAATGTATGATTATGAGAATGAACTTGTGATTGTGGCTTGTTGAATGGATCGGGTGTTGTGTTCCGACATACTAACTTGGATCGGTTGCCACGTTCCGATATAAATATGGGATCGGTTGCCACATTCTGACATAAACATTGGATCGGGTACCACGTTTCGGTATGCTAACTATTTGATTTTGGGTTCCATGAGACGACCAATGAGTTGATAAAATTGTGTATCTTGAGAAATGTGAAATTGTTCGTTGTTCGTAAATGATGATGATATTGTATATGCTCGATGTATGCATGTTATTATTATGTTGTAATAACTTATGTATGTTGCGCTTAGTGGGATAGCCGCGTGATCCTACCTGGACACTGTGGTTGTGTACTGATACTGCACTTGCTCTATCTTTGTTGAGTATAGGGAGTAGTCAGGCGGCTATTGAAAAACTTCGCTTAGAAGATCAATGATCTTTTCGAATTCAAGGGTGATCCGTTTCTTCCGGGCTGCCATGAGTTCTCTTTCAGTTTAGTCTTTCTTATTCAGACTTAGACTAGTTCATTAGGATTTCTCATGTTTAGTATGGGGTTTTACCCCTTCCTGTTTAGACTTTTGGTTCATTGTTAGAGTTTTGGTACGTTGTCTTTCAGGTTCTAGGCGTATTTTTCGCATTTGTTTAGTTGTTAGATTATTGGTTTGGAGTTTATGGGAACTCCCTATTTCTTTCCTTAGTATCTAACTTGCTTCTGTAACTTAAATGTCTTAGTATTTTGATTAAGTTGGTTAGCTAATTAGTATAAATGGTTCTCCCACCGGAGGGTTAGTGTGGGTGCCAATCACGATGGTCTGGATCGTGACAATTAGACTTATAGTCAATTAGTATTTGGCGAAATAATTGTTTATTTAAAACAAATGATTCCTTTCAGTCATGGAAAGGGAAGAACCATTAAAGTTAAAGTTTTATAAAAGAAATATTACTAGTATTATCTTTTGTACTAAAAAGAAAAGTTGAGTGGAAGATGTGTCCCACATGCCATGCGACAAAAAGAAATGTAGAATGTAAAATACTAGGAAAAATAGTCCAATTTTAATAGAGAGATATCACACTTTCTTACAAACAATCTTTTTCTTTCTATCAAGAGATCTAGATAGAAAAAAATGGTTATGGAGGAAACAATGAGCTTTGTGATGGAGAAATTGAAGGAAGCCTTGCTCATATTGATGAATTTGGGTGGTCAAGTGATACAACTAATGGTAATTTTTGTTGGTCAATCGCTACTGAAACTGGTAAACTTTGTCGGACAAGGGCTATTATCCTTCAAAAAATTTGGTTGGCAAGTACTATTGTTGCTGCAAAACGTTCTCGGTCAAGTGCTACTTGCCCTAAAGAATTTGGGTTGGCAAGTAATATTTGTCACTGCAAAATGTTTTCGGACAAGTGTCACTTTCTCTGAGAAATTTGGTTGGCAAGTACTATTGTTAGTGCAAAAATATTTTTGGATAAGTGTCATTTTTCCTTAAGAATTTTGGTTGGCAAGTACTATTGTCAGTGCAAAAATATGTTTGGACAAGTGTCATTTTCCCTTAAGAATTTTGGTTGGCAAGTACTATTGTCCGTGCAAAATGTTTTTGGACAAGTGTCACTCGCCCTTATGAATTTTGGTTGGCAAGTACTATTGTTAGTGCAAAAATATTTTTGGACAAGTGTCATTTTCCCTTAAATTTTTTGGTTGGGAAGTACTATTGTCAGTGCAAAAATGTTTTTGGACAAGTGTCATTTTCCTTTAAGAATTTTGGTTGGCAAGTACTATTGTCCGTGCGAAATATTTTTGGACAAGTGTCACTTGCCCTTATGAATTTCGGTTGGCAAGTACTATTGTTGCTACAAAAGGCTTTTGGGCAAGTGAGGAATTTTGGCTGGCAAGTGCTACTAGCGCTTGAGAATTTTGGTGGGCAAGCGCTAGTAGCACTTGACAATTTCACTTGGCAAGTGAAGAGTTTATGTGTACAACTTATGAATTATTTCGACGAGTTGTTTCCACCAGAGAAAAGAATCCATAAGATCAATTACTGGTTTTACGTAGCTTTACCCTATCTCATAATCGTTGTATTTCTAGCTATCTTCATATATTGTTGCTACTACCATGGTAGATTATTGCTTAATATAGTGGATGATCTCAAAACAATGTGTGTTAGACTGTTTAACAATGTGAAACATCTCTTTACATGTTGCTGGAGATCAAGCAAAGATATGATGAAAGCTCCAGACATAAGTATTATAATTTCAAGAGCTAGTTTTGAGATTAATCCTAGATTACATTTCTTTAATCTTCGTGGTTATCCCGGTGATATGCTTGTCTAGCTAGTTAGTAGTACTTAATTAATATTTTAATGATGCTAATTACATGGTCTATCTATGAATATGAATTAACAATATAAATATTGTCTATGAATATGCATCTACAAGAATGTAATTTTATTTATTTTAGTTAGCTTGAAAAAAGAATGTCTTTTATTTTTACAACTTTCCACCTAATGTGTTAAGCCCATAATATTATCTTAGAATATTTTCATATATTTAAAAAATAAATTAAAACAAAGGAATTAAGTACGACAATTTTAATCAGCAAACAATTTTGTAAAAGAAATAATATATTTCTTGATCTTTAATCAAGCAAGAAAAGTTCCAAAGAAAGAATACATGTTTTCCAAGAGATAAAGAGAGAGCACTATAAGGGTACTTTAGTTTCAATGAGTTTTCCCAATGAATTGATTAATTTCCAAGAAAAAGTAAACATAATTAGGTAACTTAATTATGAAGAATCATTAAGCAGTCTAGTGTCACTTAAGTTGTTAGTTCCTATTTAGTTGTCACCATTTTAGGTTTTATGTCCTTGAAGTTAAATTTTATTAAATGAACATGAATTATTTTATTTTGATTAATTTATTTGATTAATGAACATGAAATAATTACTTAGTTTACTATGATGGTCAAATGCATACTTTCAAAGTTAATAAATATCAACGATAAATTAGGAAGAATAATGTTACTTATATATTGGTTTTGTGAAATGATAAGTATTAAGAAACTTTTATTTTTAGTAAGAACAATATATAAATAAAAACGAAGAGAGTATATGTGAAGATTAACATAAATTATCTCTATATTTCTTAACCGAATAAATAAAATTGAACGTTTATTTTTAATATAACAAACAAATAAAATTAAACACTGAGAGTATAATTTAGTATTCCCAGATAGTGTATGATATGAATGCATTGATGAGTCAACGAACTGATGGTCACACATGTGAGAAGACAAGACTCAATCGTCCATGCAACAACAATGCGACACAGTCGTCGCAACATCGGATGGGGGAGTGTGTCATGACCCGCCACTTTGCCCTTCAAATATGACATAAAATTAAGGGTGAAGAATCTAGAGTTGAGTGTTATGACCCCCCACTCCGCCCTTCAAATTTGGGATAAAATAAGGAGGAAGAATCTAGAGCTATGGAGAAGTTAGTGAAAACTCCAAAATTCCTTAGAATTTTATCTTACATATTCTGAAATGTCATTCGGTCTTAAATTTAATACCAAGTAACAATTAATTTACTTCTAGGTATGTACAAAAGAATATAAGCAAAACAATGGTTTTTTCCCGAAAATATATATGATATTTTCATAAAGTCATTGATCAATGATTGTAGGATTAGCAGTATTTGAAACAGTTAGAAGGGAGAGGGAAGAGCCATCAACATAAGGGAATCAATAAACCGACACCGTTACCAAACTTTTGATGTTTAGTATAGCAGAAACACTGGTAGAGGTAAGGAGTAGGGAGGAAGAAGAAGATGGATATATCCTTTTCTTGAAGATGACCAAGTCCCCTATCTCTTCCTTGCCTCGTCTTTCATAAATCAATGCTCCAACTTGAATCCTTCAATTAAGTATTGCACTGAAAATCTAAGCATTTGGGGTAAAACTGATCTTAAAATTGTTGAATAAGAAAAGAGGTAAAAACAAAATAGGTGATTAGGTTTATGGGGGAGAGAAGAAATGATCAAATCTATTATTTTTTGATAAATTTTTTAATTGGGTTTGGGTCAAAGAATGTGGATATGGATTGTGTGTGTGGAAAAAAAATTAGTGGGTTGAAATTTAAATTCATCCAATGGAAAGATGTTATGTAATAATTAATAATGATAAAAAATAAAAAATAAAAAGTTGTTAGTTTTAAGGGTAATTGCGGACCAAAAAGGTGGACTAAGGGGTATTTTTAACCCAATAGGTGAATGAGGGGTATTTTAAAATCATTTCGACTAGTCTAAGGGTAATTTTAGCCCTTTTCCAATTTCTCAAACTAATAAGTAACAGTTTAGGTATTAAACTCACACTTTTAATAATTTAGGTATGAAACTCAAAAAAATAATAATAGTTTAAGTAGATTTTTGACACTTATCTCTATAATATTAGAATATTATATATCATGTAGGGTTTAGAAAAAAAAAATACTACATATAGAGATGATTTTTATAAACCAATACGATAACAAGACATGAGTAGCTATGACTCAAAACTCAAACAATAATAATATCATTTGAACACAAACATTATTTAAATAATTTCCACATTTATCAATTTTGAGTTCTAAAAATAAACCAATCATGACACATTTTCTTAACCGCCTTGGTCTCCTTAAGATCAACTTGAATACCTTCACCGGAGACAATATGGCCAAGAAAAGTAACAGACCTAAACCAAAATTCATATTTGCTAAATATAGCATACAATTGATCTTTGAGAATTTGCAACACAATGCTCAAATGCTCAACATGCTCACCCTCATTGTGTGAATAAATCAATATATAATCAATAAACACAATTACAAACATGTCAAGATATAACTTAAAGACCTTATTCATCAAATCCATGAATGTCTCCAGTGCATTAGTAAAACCAAAATATAACACCGAAAACTCATAATAACCATACTTAGCTTGAAAAGTCATCTTTGGAATGTCACTTTCCTCCACCCTCAGTTGACGATAACTCGACCGAAGATCAATCTTAGAGAATTAACTTGCTCCTTGAAGTTGATCAAACAAATCATCTATCATTGAAATAGGGTACTTATTCTTTATTGTAAAATTATTTAATTGACGATAGTCAATGCACATTCAAAGGGAGCCATCTTTCTTTTGAAACAAATAACACCGGAGCACCCAATGGTGAGATACACAGTCTAATAAATCCATTATCCAATAAGTCTTTCAACTGATCATTTAATTCTTTAAGTTCTTTCGGGGTCAGACTGTAAGGAGGAATAGAGATAGGCTACGTATTCGGGAGAAGTTCAATACCAGAGTTTGTTTCCCTTTCAAGAGGAATACCGGGAAGATCATCGGGAAATAAATCTGAAAAATCCTTCCCAACCAGAACTGACTCAGGAGTAAGGGTTTTCGAACCTGTATCCCTAACCCTGACAAGATGATATACGCAATCCTTAGAAATAATTTTCCTAGCCTTTAGGTAAAATATGAACCGACCCTTAAGAATGTTATTATTTCCCCCTTCCCATGACATGATAGGTTCGTTCTGAACCATGGATGTGACTAATCGAGTCCTACAATCTATGGATGCATAACATGCATGTGTCAATCCATCCCAAGAATAACATCAAAATCAAATATATCAAGACCTACAAGATCAACATGAGTGAATATATGAGAAATAGAAATAGGAAAATTTCTAAAAACTCTTTTCGCAGCAACAGTAGAATCAACAACGAGAGCGGAGACATAAAATGGATTAGTAAGGATTTAAGGTCAAACATCAAATCTCATGGCCACATAAGGGGTAAAAAATGACAATGTATCACCTTGGATAAGGTAAAACATATACATAAAAAAGACTTTAAACATATCGGTCACCACATCCAAAGAACCCTCAAAATCGTGTCGAGTATGAAGTGCAAGGAATATTTTTTGACGAGGAGCGCCTGAAAGTTGTTCTGAGCTTGCCGCCCACACTTTCCCTTTCTAGCTTGAAATGGAAAATCCTTCACTTTGTGACAACTCTTTCCATAACCAAGCTTACCATTCGTACCGCTAAGCATTTTACTGAGTGACTTTTTTTACACCTTTGGAAAACGGAGATAGAAGGTCCATTTCCACCACTTAATTGAGGCTTAGAGTTAGACACCCTACCTTTGTTGAACTTAGGAGCTGGAGCATCTGAAGAACCTTGCCTAGAGAACTTTTTCCAGACCTAGAATGAGAAAAGTCACCATCACCGGTCCTTTCCCTTTCTGACTCCTTGGATATTTCTTTTAGCTTTTCCACTTCAATTATTTGGGCATGTGTCATCAAACGAGAGATTTCCATATCTTTAATAAACATGGAAGTGTGACATATTTGACCACCATTTCAAACACACCTGACACAAACTTACTCATCCTCGCCCTTGAGTCGACAACCATAGTCAGAGCATACTTAGCCAATTGAGTAAGCATCAAATCATACTCTTTCAAACTCACATTTCCTTGATGAAGATTCATGAACTAAATTAACTTACCCTCCCTCATATTAAGGGGAAAAATGATCAAGAAAAGTTTCTATAAATTTCTCCCAATCAAGAGAACCCGCATCACTATCCCTTTATTTTTTCCATTGGTTGAACCAAAATGGAGCAACATCCAATTTGGCCTTTTCCACCGTTGACACTCCCATAATTCCAACTATCTTCTAAATCCCATTAATGAACTCTTGACGATCCTAATCAACTTTCAACCCATGGAACTCTAATGGATTAATACTCGTGAAGTCCCTTACCATTATTACCATCATATACACATTTGAGTTCATGGGAACAATGATTTCTCTATTAGCTTGGGCAGTCATTGCTTGATCCAACATATGAAAAGTGGCTTGGAATTTGTAATAAATCACTTTCTTGGTCAAAGGATCGACCGGGGCTTGAGGAACCTTGGGATCCACATCATTAGCCATGTTCCTTCTCATATAAGATCTTTGAAGAGCCATATTCTGAAAAGCATCAAACAAGTGTTAGGAGAGATACCTTTATAGATAAGAACTCTATGACATGACTTTAGAGTAGTGAAGGAAGTGAAGTTTTCTTAGTGCTTTGTATCGTCCTATTCACAAAAATGTTGCGCTTCACAATTATGAATAAGACTCCTCTCAACGCTTCTTGCCAGACATCCTAGGACCTTTTATAAAAACTTTTCTAATATCTTATGCTCTAGATACCAAGTTTTTCATGACTGAAAGTACACCCTAGATGTGACATAGAGTATGCGACCCCGAGAGGCACTACACATGTCATTTGACATACCTACAACACAATAGAATATGCCATAAGAGAAAATATAAAATAAAAGTCTCATATCATATAAGAAGTCTAAACATAAGTGCGGAATGTTAAACTTTGTCTTGACAAGCCAATCTAAACCAACACAAGAGTAGTTGGGACATAACTCATACACCACATACAGAGTCTCAAAGGAAAGCCATAAAAAGAATACATGTTTTCATGGTCTTGCCCTCGAAATATGAGGACTCACCAATTAAAAGAAAAGTAGTAACAATTCTAGCTATCCATAAGCGGGAGGAGATACGTCGGACCCTATATTATAAGACAACATAGGACCAAGTATGCAATAGTAGATGGAACGTACTGATTATGAGGAAATGCATAAAACATAAACATGATGATATGAGGACTTTAACATGATGAGCATTACGAAGCTAAAACATGAGTAAAAATATTTAACGAATCATAAGTCATTAAATAAAGTCAATGCATACATAAAATTATTTCAGAAGCTTACTTGAAACCTTTGAAAGAAACATAATTCATTTATTGGGATATAAGTTTTAACATACAATCGACCGTGTGAGCTATAACATGGAATCGTATGTAACTCCCACACCAAGAAGGGAGAGTCTACTTTCCGAGGTAGAACTATCACGACCCAGACCATCGTGAGTGGCACCCACACTAACCCTCTGGTGGGAGAACCAATTACTACAACCCAACTAAGCAATTCAACCATGAATTAAACATTTAAAGATACGGAAGCAGGTTTAAATAACTAAATAATTAATACAGAGTTCCCATAAACTCCGGAAGTCTTAACAACGACTAATGAACTAAAACTAATGCGGAAAACAATGCCTAGAACCTGAAAGTCAATATACCAAAACTACTAACCAACAAGTCTAAGGAAATGGGTACAACCCAAACTAAACATAGGAATATCTAATGTACTAGTCTAAGTCCGAAGAAAATGGACTAAACAAAAAGAGAACTCATGGCAGCCTGGAAGAACTGGCTCACCCTTGAATTCGATGACAATCAATGATCTTCTAAACAAGATCTGTCAGTAGCCACTTGAAGATGCCCTGTACTCAACAAAGAAAGAGGAAGTGCAATATCAGTACACAACCATAATGTACTGGTAGGATCACGCGTCTATTCAAGTAAGTGAAACATACATAAGCAGTTACAACATAGTAAACATGCAAACACCGAACATATACAATATCAATATCATTTCCGGATCAATGTGCAATTACACATTCTTAATAATACACATATATATAACAATTCATTGGTTCTCTCGTGTAACCCATACTCAAATTGTAAGTGTGCCGGATCGTGAAACCCGAAGTAAGTTAGTGTATCGGAATGTGACCCGATCCAATATGTATGTCGGTACATGACATCTGATCTAATATATATGTGGGTATGTGACATCCGATCCCACTTAGTGTATCAGATCGTGACACCCGATCCAATCAACATACCACAATCACAATCACTATGTACATTCCCATAATCATACAATCAAGAGGTGATTCATGGCATATAGTATTCGTTCATACTCATTTACATTAGGTGTGATCAATAGTGCAACATACACATATATACATCCAATACAATGAAGAAAATACTAAAATACATCACACATATATGAAATCACAACCATCACCTACCTGAAAACCAAGCTTGAACCCCCCTAAGGCACTTGAATCACCCCTTTTTGAATTCTTTCCGCTTGTTCGTGGACTAAAAACAACAATTAATACAAGGATCAATAAATGATGCCTAATTACTTAGATTATTGATGCTTATCGTGACCAACAACACTAACTATGGTTTGAGTTTCAATGATCGTCGATAATATAGTAACCCATACGAGAGTTCGGGTCATGTCCCAAGAGAGGGGTTTGGAGAATTGATAGAAAATAAAATCTAGTTCTAACTAGTCGTAGATAACAATATTAACAAATAAAAACATTGTAAATTAAAAGGGGGGATACAAAAGTGTCAAATATCAAATTGGGGTTTTGTCAAAAGTATAGCTAAAACAACAAAAATAACAAGAAAATCAAGTATGGGGACGAGTTCTTGGGGTGTGACCGTAATACAAGTTGACATAAATAGTTGGGTACATGCTTTCGATAGGAAATTTGCAAGATAATGGTGACTAGGCTAAGATTTAGATGGAAATTAGTTCCCTCTCGGGCAACTTACCCCATCTCAAATGCGTTCCTCTCTGACACCCATTTGCCGCATGAAGACCAGCCTATGCCTTACCCCACTCACTCTCTCGAGCTGAGTGTTAGGATATGGAACTAGGGCTCATCCTCTCGAGCTGAACCTCATGTCGACCCACTCCTTAGGCCATCAGTCTAGTGGTCTTGGTTTTGCGACCTCCCTCTCGGGTAAACCAAAAACCCATGGGTGGCTTTGTATTTTTAACTACAAATCCATTAAATTAAACCACAACCACTAGGTGAAATCACCATTAAAATACATCTAACCTATCAGCAAGCAAGACCCAACAATAATATCAAC
>JAJOOO010011769.1:0-29029 GCA_029582685.1 Solanum piurae | reverse complement strand
TATCTTTAAAATAATTAAGAAAATAATAAAATATAATGAATGATGAGTGGGAATTTGATTGAATGCAAAATTTATTTTTTAAGATCTTACCAACTCACAACTACTTTAACTATTATTGAATAGGGAATGGGTTACTGTCCCTCTTGTTTATTTAGATCTAAGCAACATCAATGATTGACTAAAATTAAATGTTTTGAAAATAAACACAAAAAAGTATTTTATAGTATCGCTGAATATTTGTCCATGTTATGCCCCATGACTATCTATTTTTAATAAATTCAATAATAACACATGATAGTATTTGCCAAGATTACAACGGAGTACTGACAGGTTAGAGTACTATTATTGTCACAAAATTATAGCACATGCAATATTAATATTAATATTAATAATCCAACAAATCAATCAATTGCCTATCATAGACATGTGAAGATAATTTATGTATTGGGTGACATTTATGTAGTACGACTTAAGTTACTTATGTATTTTGGGTGAAATCAATAAGTAGGTTGATTAGAGTAATTGCATGGCTAATCAAATAGGCCAGACAGTGTAATCACAATCAATTACACCAAATTTAATTATTAAAATGGCTTTTCAATCTGGCCCTAAAAATTTAAAACGCCCATCATGCAAAATTATTAGCTTTTCTTCATGGTCTGAACCTAGCTCAAAAAAATAATATTAAACAATTGTTGGTGAAAACCGACTCTCAAGTATTGCTCAACACTCTAAATAACATCAATCTCATTTACTCATATATTTACGCTGATTGTAGATCACTATTCCTACATATGGAAGAATATATTGAGGGAGGCTAATGCAGTAGAGACTTATTAGCAGCATATGAAAATGAAATCAAATGATCTAAATATGGACATTAACCAACCTTATATTTTTGAAGTGTCTCCTTCTTTTGTAATAATTGCTCTCGATAGAGATGTTGCTGAAACTATATATATCATTTAGATGAGTTTCTTTTTGTATGGATAAACCTGATTATTAACTAAATAAAATCCTTCCGTTTTAAGCCAATAAAAGGGAAAAGGCATAGATGCCCCCTTGAACTTATCCCGAAAAGTCAGTTACACACTTAAACTATCATGGTGACTTATTACACACCTTTACTATTCAAAAGTGGATTTATTACCACCCTGAGATGAGACGTGTAACACCACTCTCACATTATGTGGTGTATTACACTCGCTGCCACATCAACGCCATGTAATAAATTATGTATTTTTTATTTTGTTTTCTTTATTAACTATATTTTACTCTAATTAATCCCTAATTAATTATTTTAATTC
The DNA here is from genome assembly GCA_029582685.1 of Solanum piurae. NCBI lineage: Eukaryota > Viridiplantae > Streptophyta > Magnoliopsida > Solanales > Solanaceae > Solanum > Solanum piurae. The sequence continues at coordinate 27,722 of JAJOOO010011769.1, read as the reverse complement.
TTTAATAATTATATCTTCTTCATCACTAAATCCCACCCATTTTCAATTCTCATTTCATCGGAAAATCATATTCGGCCCCACCTTCACTATTGATTTTGTTCTTCACCATCACTATATCGCCTTCAATTCTTCTTCTTCTTTGTCACCCAACACCAAATACCACCACCACAATTATCAATATCAATTTTTTTCTTCTTCACCACCTTCAATTACCTATTTTAATTTTTGCCACTCACCACCCATTACCACCAAACCCATAAAGTTGCTATCACCACCAAACCCAAAAATTGATTAACAACCAAAATTTCTTTAACAAAGTCAAAAAAATGAAAAAGATAGAAACAATCAACCGAAACTTTTCTAGATTCACTAACAAATCTATGGGAATTAACCTAATTGCGAATAAAAAAAAATTGTGCTTTTAGATTGTGATAAAAAAAAATAAAGAAGTGTGATACAAATAAAGAATGAAGAAGAAGACAATGGGTGGGGTGTGAAGAAGAAGAGGTGTGGGAGTGGGGGTAGAAAGAGGATTCTAACTTCTTTTTTTCAAACTGATGCGCCTATTTTTATTTTATTTTTTTGCCATGTCAGTTTTAGGGGGTAAGAAAATTCAATTTTGAATAGTATAGGTGTGTAATAGGTCACTATGATAGTTTAAGCGTGTAACTAACTTTTCGGGACAAATTCAAGGAAAAATTTATGTCTTTTACCCCAATAAAATAATAATAATAACAAGGGCAAGATGAAAGGTGTGTGTGGTTGAAGAAATTTTTTTTCCTAAAAAATGAGTGATGTTCTTATTTATTGATTTATTAGTGTTTGGATAGTAAGGAGAAAATATAGTTCCAAGAATATTTATGATAACATCCACTTTGACATACCTCCATTAAAATTAATAGATTTCAATAGAAAATCAAGAAGATGCTTATCATCGAATAAGAGTCAAAATGAGCTCAAGAATAATGGCGAAGAGTAAATTAAGTGTTACACACATTTCATGGTCCAAGTCCAAATCCAAAAGAAGAAAAATTGAGGCCCACATGGGAGCCCCAAAGGAGAGCCCCAAGTGTTGAATTCTTGCCTAAAATGGGTTGGAAACTCACGCCCAAAACTAAGGCAAATAAGCGTGGGGCTTGATGCCAATAAATGTCACTTTTCCTTATTTCATAGGCGCGTGTTTGGTCCAAATTTTGGAGAAAAGATTCGATCAAGAAAAATTACATCAAATAATGGTCAATGGTCTTGTAGATTCAAGTCATGTGTATCATAAAATAATTTATGAATTGAGATCCATTACAATTTGTATACTCATAAAAAGAATTAAAAATGACAAAATGCATTAACGACAATCGTAACATACTATACTTAGGAATGTACCAAACAACTATGGTACTTTAGAAATCTTTCATTAACTCCTAAAGGATTTAAGTGAAATGGTATTGTCTTAATCTTTTAAAAATAAATTTTATAATAACACATTATAATACAAAACATGTATTCATCTTTTTCACAATCTATTATGTATATGACATAGAAAGATATGAATGAAATTAGTCTACTATGTTATTCTAAAAGATACTAAATCAGTATATATATATATATACTCCTACATATGGGAGAATATATCGAGGGAAGCTAATGCAGTAGAGACCTATTAGCAGCATACGGAAAGAAATCAAATTATCTAAATATGGACATTAACCAACCTTATATTTTTGAAGAGTCTCCTTCTTTTGTAATAACTGCTCTCGATAGAGATGTTGCTGAAACTATATATGTCATATAGATCAGTTCCTTTTGTATAGATGAACCTTATTATTAACTAAATAAAATCCTTTCGTTTTAAGCAAATAAAATAATAATAACAAGGACAAGATGAAAGGTGTGTGTGGTGGAAGAAAGATATTTTCCTAGAAAATAAGTGATGTTCTTATTTATTTATTTATTTATTTATTAGTGTTTGGCTAGTTTTAAGGAGAAAATATAGTTCCAAGAACATTTATTATAACATCCACGGTGGCATACCTCCATTAAAATTAATAGATTTCAATAGATAATCAAGAAGATGCTTATCGTCGAATAAGAGCCAAAATGAGCTCAAGAATAATGGCGAAGAGTAAATTAAGTGTTACATATATTTCATGGTCCCAGTCTAAACCCAAAAGAAGAAAAAATGAGGCCAACATGGAGCCCTAAAGGAGAGCACAAAGTGTTGAATTCTTGCCAAAAATGGTTTGGAAACTCACGTCCAAACTAAGGCAAATAAGCGTGAGACTTGATGCCCATAAATGTCACTTTTCCTTATTTCATAGGCGGATGTTTGATCCAATTTTTGGGGAAAAGATTCGGTCAAGTACTCTTACATCAAGTAATGGTCAATGGTCTTGTAGATTCATGTCATGTCATGTGTATCATAAAATAATTTATGGATTAAAATTCATTACAATTTATATACTCATAAAAAAAAATTAAAAATGATAAAATGCATTTACGACAATCGTGCACTAAACAACTATTGTACTTAGGAATCTTTCATTAATTCCTAAAGGATTTTAGTGAAATGGTATAGTCTTAATCTTTTGAAAACAAATTTTATAAGTGAAAATTACAATAATATACTACTTAAGACTTTAATTAACAAAATATCAATATACTTCTATCTAATTACAAACACAGTTTTAAAATTATAAACATAACAAAATAATTAGGTTTCGTATTTAAGTGAATTGTTTTTTTTTAGATTTTCCTCTCTCATGCTCTTTGTATTACGTGCCTTTTTTGTGGAGTATAATTAGGGTATTAAATTTTATCAATCTTATCTCTCCTATTATAGACTCATCTATACACGTTTCCTTCATTTTTTTTTTTTTTTTTTTTTTTACGTTTACTGGCCTTTCATAGGGATCATATTTATTTTCTTCCTTTTTTGATACAACATTTTATGTTACCAATAAAGTTGGTGTAGTTATTCCATATGTGATTTATAGTTCTTAGTAAATTTAAACTTTCTTTCTTCATCTGTCGAACGTCTTTACCCTTCCTTATTCTTCCGTCCATATCTCTTAACTCTTCCATCTTATTCTGTCCACATCCTTTGTTGAACCATTTACATTAATTCAGTTCATCTCTTTACCATCCACTTCATCATAGTTTCACTATTGTTAACCCATTTATTTAGTTCGATGGATAGAACTCGCGGAACATCCTGTCACGCCCCGAGCCTACACCCTGGGCGGGACTGGCACTCGAAGACCATTGCTGGCCCCAAGAGAACCCTTGGCCTGGTTTACTAACTCAGCGGAAGACTTAACTCATCACATAAACATTTATGAAGAAACTAGAATGTTATAAAGGAACATTCAACTGGTCATTTAGGCAAACTCAAGTCTTTAACATAAGAAATGAAAAGTAAAGACAACTGAATTAACTAACTGACTGTCTGTCTATGAAGCCTCTAAAACAACTTAGATGGATGTTACAACATCCTAATGAACTAACTAGAAAGCAATGAAAATAGATCTTCCAGAATGCAAGGAGGCTCACCGACTGACTCTGAACTACTCGCTGGATCAACGGTGCGCTGGAATGCCGATCCTAGTTACCTGTGTCTGCATCATAAGACGATGCATGCCAACTGGAATCAGTACATTGAATGTATGAGTATGCGAGTTGGAATGCTAAAACAACATAGGCTTGAAAGGGAATCTAAAAGAAACACTTACCTGGCTCTTCTCAACTCATGAATACTTAACTGAACTCATTTCAATATAAAGCAGTTTAAAGCAAGTGCAATATAAAGAAAAGCTGTTGAAAAACATGATGTCAACTCTGTGTATCTACAAGGATACAACATAACTCTAAAATGTATGTAAAAATACAATAAACTGATGTATATAAAAATACAATAACTTATGTGGGAATTTCTCTAACCGACAACCATCACATAAGAGCTATAGTGATGATACAACGATCTTCCTCACGCTGCCAGCGCATCCTATACCCGGTCAAAGGTATATGACCTAAACAACTAAGTGGATCCAATAGTCTATTGTGAAAATGGTTCATCTAAAAAGTATGACCATTTTCTACCCATGGTGGCTACATGGTTTATGGGGGCTGTGAGTTATCTGAACTCCCCCCCATATCGGTGCTCAATACTACTCCCAAAAATATACTAGCTCTTTATGTTTTAAAAATATACTTCTTTCTGTGATTTGAGATTAGTGCTCAAAAACTTAGCTCAAAGGCTATCTTGAAAATCTTAGTTTCCCTTCTTGCTTCATTTAGAAATCTATTACTCTATTATGAAAACTAGCCCGAGGGCTCTTTGGAAATCTCAGTTTCCGTTCTTATTAAAATGTGAAAACATTTTTGAATCTCTTTGGAAATACATAGTCCCCATATACTTCTTTGAAAAGAAGATCCTCAACTTTACTTCTTTACTGAACTCAAAACTCAAGTCTTAAAACAAAGTTAAAACATTTGTGAAAGACTTTTGAAAACTTTAAGAACTTATCTTAACTTGACTCTTGACTTCTCTTGACTTTAACCTTAACTGATCTTGACTTGACTCTTAACTGATCCTTGAATTGAATTCTGGATTCAAGGGTTTTGATTTGTGATTGGAAAGTTCTTATGTTGTTTAGGAATGATTCTAGATAGCTAAACATGAGAAAAGACCGAAAATCAATATTTGAAGGTGGGACCGCGACGCGGAGACATATTTAAATTTTGGTTTCGAAAATGACTTTTGAGGCAGAAGACTCCGTGACAGCTCCGCGACGCGAAGTAGAAATTTTCAGAACTGGGGAGTGGGGGCGCGACGCGCTATTGACCTCAAATATCGTCCGACGAATTTTTCTTCTTCGTTCTCTAACCCTAATTCGCCTAAATTTGATTCTTTTTCTCAAATTACTTTTAGATACATATACCCAACAAATGTACCTAAGAACCTAACTCAAAACGACTCCAAGATGCGACGTAACGAATTCAGAAACTTCCCAACTCAGTCAAATTCAAGAACAACATCAAAACAAGAATAGGTATTCAAGAACTTTCAACTTTCAAACTCTTTTAGACCGAATCCATGCTGAAATAAATATATTTGGCACGTGGGAGAACGATCCCAATGTTATGGAAGCCTCACATACCTGGTAGAAGCAAATCCTTGGCGAAACACCAACTTTCTTGATAAAACTTGATGAATTTGCCCTTTTCGCCTTCTTCTTTTCTCTTCTCCTTTCTCCTTAGCCGTAGCGTGAAATCCCAAATTCTAAAACTGACTAAAATCTGATTTGACCCATATTAAACTCCTAAGAACGGATTAAAATAATAGAACAATGAAAACACTAAAATACCCCTTAAAATTCCGGATTGGACATTTCCTTAATCCAACAACTCAACTTCCAAAGGGCATAATAACTCACTCATACGAACTCGGAATCGCGCAAACTTGACGGCGTTGAAAAGATCATTTCAAGAGCTTCCAACCATATCTTGAACTACACCTAACTCATCCTGAGCTAGTAGTTATGGTTGTTTGAAGTTGACCAAAAACTCACTTTAACTTACTTAAAAATTTCCAGATTTTCTCATTCTTTCCAAAAGTAACTATTTCCAGATTTTAAACTTCTTTCTAGTTGCGAGATGTTACACAACCCTAGGCTAAATAAATTTATTGTAGTGGTTGATAGTCCGCCCATTATATGTTCAAGACCATCCTCTGAGTTGAATGCGTTCACTCAATCGCCAGTAAACGTAAGTATTAGAGACGACAATAAAATCTCTAAAATAATCAATGAGTGTATTGTTATTAATTCATCCTCAACCAACAAAGTTCAACAAAAAATAGATTCTATTGTTGATACAAATTTGAAGGGTAAAGAGAAAGTGATTTTAAACGTCGTTTTTCAGATTGTAACACAAAAACATAAATCCAACATAATATACTACAAGATAACGATCATGATTTATCAATTAGAAAAATCACTTAAAATAACACCAATTAAATATTGATTTATCACTAATATCTGATGCGTCCCAATGTCTTTGTGTTGAATTAGGATTGAATAACTGTTGGTATCCATGATTGAACAATCGACCAGAATGAGTAGAAAGAGAGTTTTATTTTTGTTAAGAAAGTTTTTTTTATAGGAGAGAATATATATAACCAATCTAAGTAAATCGTGGAAGGTAAATTTTTTTGAGAAAATAAGGGAACGTCAGAAAATCGTGGATGACTAATTATATGTTTTTTTTTAATATTATATTTTTTTTAATATTAAAACCTAACTTTGAAAAAAAACTATTTCCATGTAGGCGAAAAAAAACCTATTGCTATATAATACTCCTTTCATTTCAAATTAATTGAATTGTTGAGGTGTTTCACACCCTTTAAGAAAAGAAGATTAAGACATAAATTAGGCATAATTTTCCATTTTTACCCTTATTAATTATTGTCAAATTTATGATTAAAATAACTAAACATTAATCAATAACTAATTCCAATACTAACTAATGAAGGGTAAAATTGGAAGAACATTCTAAAAATAGTCTTGAAAATTGAACAATTAAGTTAATTTGAAAAATAAAACATGTCTCAACAATTCAATTAATTTGAAATGGAGGGAGTATTAATTAAGATACTTAAGTTGTTTACTTTAGTTTTTTTTTCCTTTTATAATAACACATTTTAATACAAAACATGTATTCATCTTTCCCACAATCTCATATGTATATAAAGTTATGTATATGACATAGAAATATATGAATGAAATTATTCAACTATGTTATTCCACATGGTATCAGAGCTTTAGATTTATTCTTAAATAGTTTTATTTATCTTATCTTGAAAAATCCTTTCGTTGTCTTTATCCACCCAAGATTGTAACCTTTAAAAAACCATGTCCGAAAAGAATAATGTTGCAAATATTCTAGCCTCTGAAAATGTTTTTGCAATCTTAAGGAATAACTCTACCGTTTCAAATGGAGATACACAAAACATTTAAACCTCTTATCAGTTGAATGAAAATTTACCTAAATCCCTCTACTATCTCCAACGTAACGTAATCTAGTCATTGAAAGAATAGAGTGAAAAGGTAATAGAAAGATTTTTGAAAGAAATAAGTTTCGTAATAAAATAATTGTATATTTTCCGATGCAAGTGTTGACACCCAATTTTGGCCTAACATTTTTAAAATTCAAAGTTTTAAGTTCTATTTATTCAGTTCAAAATATTTTTAAAAAATATATTTTTAAATAATTTTATCGATATTTATCCCTTTTTATCAAAATTTTAGATTTTTCATCAATTAATTTTAATTACGTTATTTTTTGTCACAACCGGTTGAATATGTTCAAATATTTATTCATTTTGATTAAATCATTATTTCTGTTAAGTTGTATTTTTTTACACGTCATTGGTTACGTTTTTTACATATTTTAATATTTATTTTATTCATTACTTTTATTAATATCAATTTTGGTGTTTTTAGCAAAGTCTAGAAATATTATTAAATTAGGATAATAATTATATACAGAGATATTTTATTTAACCAACAATTTTGCGTCATAATCTCAAGCCCACAATTTGAGCTCATTGTAAAATTATTTTCTATATATGTTTTGATTAGGTCAAAAAATGAAGAGGGTGAAAAATATTTTAGGTTAGGAGAAACTTTTTCTAAAGGGAATAATCCTAATCTTTCTCTCCTCTTATATGCTCTCATAACCGCCACCCAAGCTCATCTTCCTCACATTTCTTTTATCTCTCATTTTCCAGTGAATTTCACCATCATAAAATAAAAACCACCATTAGCTTCTCCTTCTCCAATTAAGCTCATCGTTGGAGTAGCCAAACATTGAAAACACAAATAACCAACACTAAATAAGCAACTACCATCAAATCCAAAACTCAAACAACCCCATTTCCCTCCCTTTCTTTCTTTCTTCACTCCAAGACAAAAAATAGAACCCAGACCTCCATTACCCAAGCTAAAACAACCAACTAATGACCATCCCTCATTCGAAGACTGTCAGTCTTACATACAATATATTACCTGCAAGTTCATCTTCTTTGATAGGATATTAGATTAGTCAGCAATCCAAGTTTCAGCTGGTTCTCAAACTTCAGAGGTGACCTTACTTCTTTTTAAAGCAAACATGTGGACATAAAAAAGAATGAAATTGATAGAATAGAGGAAGATTAATGTGCAGCTGATTCTATACCAGTCGATTCAATTGTTTAGCTATTCACATCCAAATCCATCCGAACAGCCACTCAAAACCCCACCTCCTCTCCGAATTTCACAAAAAAATCAGCAACCAAAACAACCTCCTTGTCCCTTTTCCGGTCAAATCAGAGTGAATAGAGAGCTCCAATGAACGAACCAACAAGCTCAAGCTTGCACTAGCAGCTCCGACCAACCACAACGAAAATCCACTACCAATGAGCTCCAAATCTGGTGAACAGAATACAAAACAACAGTCCAGCGAGCTCCAAGCTCTATTTCCAACAAGATCCGACCGGAAAATGCTTCCTTAGGTGACTCTTCTCCTTTTTATATTTTGTATATCTTTAGGTGTTTGTGTTCTTGTTTGATGAATGTTTTTCGTTAGTATTGCTTGAATATTTGACAGTTTCGTTCTTCTTTTTATTATTTTTTGACAAAATTTGGTTGGACTGCTCTATTATTGTTCTTCGTTTTGGGTGTTGTTTTACCATCTTCATGTTGATTTGTTTGTTATTGGATTTTCCAGTTTGTATCACTGATTGTTGATTATTTTGGCTACAGATTGCTTTAAGTTGTTATTTTATCTTTCATGTTGAATTTTATTGCTTGTACACGTATTTTGCAAATGTTAAAGTTTCCTGTAAAGTATTTTAATTTTGTGGCCATATATGATATTATTTTATTAATAATTTTTTTATCCTTTATTGTTAATGATGTCATATAGTTTTCTCCATTTTATAATGACCGTAAATTCATGTTTGTTTCATTTATTACTAATTGTTGATCTATTTTATTCATATTCTTGTTACCGTTTGATCTGATCTGTTGGTTAGTAATTGGATATTATTTTATCCTTGTTAATTTTTTGTGATTTTGTATTTGAAAAATCTTATGTTTAATTGGCCAATGAAAAAATCTCTCTGTCGATTTTAGAGGCCAACCCAATATTAAAAGACAAAAATTTAGTTCAAGTTCATATTTTTGTATGTTAAAATTGGCCGATGAAGAAATTACCATCGATTTCCAAGGTCTCCCATGTTAATAAGACGAGTTTTTATTTTTATTCATATTTATTTATTACTAACCCTTTTACTAAGTGTCTTTACAGGTACACGAAGTTGTTTCCCATTGAAGCTATTCGAATGAAGTTCGAATTATGCTCTTTATTCATTATTTTGTATATATTGACGTTAGGCAAACTTAGAGCGTTTATTATATTGTTGTTTTATTTTGTTACTTGTATATATTGCATGTTTATTATACTTGTATATCATTTTTATCTTCTCCTCAATTTGAAAAAATGCATTCAGTCGGGACCCACAATTGTGGATTTCGAAGGATGCCTAATACCTTCCCTTCGAAATAACTTAAACCCTTACCTAGAATCTAATGGTTTCATAGATATTTTAATTGGTTTCCTAGTTTTTCCTAAAATTAGGTGGTGACTTCTTTAAAACTTATTTATTCTTAAATTTCTTTTAAAATCGACTTAATTGATTATTTTTTTAGTCACCGCGACGTTTCTCCCTATTTGAATAAAGTAGGGATGTAAACAGAATGACGATTCCGTTGGGGATATAGAGGTTCTAACCATTATGAGCTCATTTTTTCAAATTGAGGAGACTTTTCTTTTATTGTGTTATATCTTGTATCTTGTATATTTTGTTGATTGTTTGTATATTGTACTTGTTGTTTATTCATTATTCATTTAATGGTATGTATATTGCCATTGCATTATGGCATTTTCCAACATGTATGTATAGTATATTAAAGAACGGTTTTGCAAAACCGCAACCGGACTTTTTTATACTCAACCATTTTTCGGAATGATCGGCAATTTATTGATTCGTCATGCGTTCAATGGTTGTCGTGAGTTCTAACCTAAGTTGTCCGCTTGAGTTTCTAGTTTTTTAAAAGTCATTCTTAGTCAACTAGCGTGGAGCAAAACCCAATTCCAAATTTAGTGCATTTTGAACTAAGTCGACCCAACATGCAAGGGCCCATTAGAAGCCCACCTTGTGTCTATTTGGCTCATTGGACAATAAAGGACAATCATACTTATGTGTTTAAATTTGAAGGATGTATACGACATTTGGCAAATCATTGTCACTCGGGGTTGGGAATTTATTTTAATAACTTACTCTAGTCGAAGAATGATCTTTACAGGTTACCATTTCATCCAAAATGTGTTGGCATTCAAAGATGATAAGAAGCTCAAGAGGAAGTACCTTCCACAAATGCTTATTTTAGGATGATACCCCTGCGTGAGACTGATTATTTGTATCCTTTTTTTCCTTATTTTGTAATCCTATTTGAATTATTCATAAAATTTGTACTAAGTGTTTTGGGAGACAATGGAATGTTGTCAAATGGTGTAATACATCCTTCAGATCGATAGGCCTACCCTTGGCACAAAAGGTCACATATTTGTATAGGATGTGCAATAATCATTTGTATGTTATGTGTTATAATTGAGTTTGTCTTCAATCAAAATAATGCTTATGTGTTTAATTAATTCTTTGTGTGATATTTTGCATTATCCATTATGAACACGAACTAACACTTTTACCTTTTGAGTTTTTCTTCTCTTTAAGCTAGAGGTTGATTTATGTTAGAATTTGGAGGTCATTGTTCGTCCGAAGTTGCAAGGGATAGGAAGGCTCATGAAATTTGAGTTTTTAGATTTCACCAGACATTAATAACAAATCAAAAAGATAAATTAGGGGAGTCTTTGACTGTGATGTCACACTCATTTTTATTTTTTATTTTGCATGTTGGCCCTACTTTCACACATTTCTCATATTTTTGTAGAAAAACCATCCATCCCCCGACTGTAGTCGGGGATGGTGATAACAATTTGTGAATAATTGGGAGAACAAACAGTTCCATGAGACATTCAAAAAAGAATACAACAAGAAGTTGTTACTGTATAAATTGGAAGGCCACATTCAACAAACAGTACAAAAATAGACAGTTAAGAGGATATAAGAATTGCTCCGAGTTTGTCTAAATCTTGAAGTTATTTTATATCGTATCTGAACGAACTACGTGTACCGATTCTCATCTTGGTGAGATACGTAGGCAACCTTTCTTGGATTCAGTATTATTTTATCCAAAAGTCAAAAGAAAAATAAAATAGTTTGTGTATATTTTCAAAAGCATATATGAACGAACTACGCGAACCTGATTCTCATCTCTATGAGATACGTAGGCAGCCCTCCTTGGGTTCGGTATTCATTCTTTTAAATTAAAAAAAAAATCAAATAGTTTGTGCATATTTTCAAAGACATATCTGCATGAACTATGTACACCTGATTTCCATCTTGATAAGATATGTAGGCAACCCTTCTTGGATTCGATATTTATTCATTCTTTAAAAAAAAAGACATTGTGTATATATAAAAGAGTCATGTCTTCAGCTCAAATGGGACCAATGCAGTTAGAGCATGCAAAAATATGTGATATTATGGAGATGACTGACTTTGTGGTAAACTATAGACCCTTTTGGTCCTTCTTATTTGTACTTTTGCGATGCTTGAAAATTCTCTTGCGGACATTCAAGATAAGAATAAAACCAACCTCATGGTTTCATGTGCATGGTGTGGAGAGTTTTTAGATCAAAATTCAATTGCATTGCACTGTTGATCTAGAACTTGGACTGAATGTTTTTCGAGGCGAAATCCTGAGTAATGTTTGGTTTGGGAAAAAATTGTAGGCCTTTTTTGACCCGATTGTGCTTTTCAAAGCCTACCAAATGACATTAATCCCTAATTTTCCATACTTTGAGCCTGAAGCCTTTTCTTTGGACAACCACATCTTAGCCATTCTCCTTCTCAGTTCTTACATGTACTATCTCTCTTTTGGCCCAACCTTCTTGAGTGCACCAAAGATGTGCAAATTATAAGAGATGCTCCAAGTCTGAAGTTTCCAAAGGCAAAAGATATAAAGTCTCTCAAAGTCAACGAAGCAAAAACGACTTCTATAGAAAAAAAAAGAGGTTGAAAGAAATAAAGAAACATGAAACACCCCTACAAGGTCAATGAAAGACAAGAAGAAAAATACTCCAACAAAAGAGGAGAAAAATTCAAAACAAAGGGGTGAAAAAAGGAAAAGCTCTGACGAATAAGGATTCAGAAGAAGTCGGAAAAAGGGGAGACACCAAAGAGGATCAGACGCCAAAGGTGTATCAATCGTTGGACGCACAAAATCACCGTGACGCTCAAGGAGAAATTAAGACACTCTTATTCCAATTAAATATCCTACCCGTCCCTAAGCCTATGTTACAAGCCAATGACAAGCCCTACATGATCCCATTCCAAATGTTCTCACATTAGTGGAGATTTACATAAGGTCCAAGCATATGGTATCACAGTTACATGCATTGAACATTCTTGTGAGTGTGAGTGTACTTTGAAAAATGTCATCAAATCAAACGCTTGAAATATGTGTGAAATAGGACTTTTCTTGTTGTGAGGACACTTGAAACATGAGGATTAGTACAATTCAAAACCTTTGTTTGAAGCAAGATGAACAAATCTTGTTGATACTTAAGTATGTTTGAGGTACCACTTGAAACTGTAAGAATTACCTTGAATTCAATCTTAGTTAGAAAAGAAGAAAAAAAAAGAAAAAAAAAAGAAAAAGAAAAGAAAAGAAAAATTTACATGCGATCCTAACTCCTGGTACCAATTGTAGTCAAGACTTGACTATCTCTTTACATTGTTTATTCGATGAAAAAAAAAGAGGTGAGCAAGCACCCACCTTTAATGATTTGCAAAACATATTTTTTTAGATTCTTTCCTTTTAAAAAAAAATTGTATTTCCTTTTGGTTTGTTCACTGTAAAATGTGACATTAGGCTAATCTCATTAGTGTGAGACGTCTATTTCACTTCATTGAGTCGTACGTTCCAATAATGTGACATGTCTTTTGTCTTTAGGCTTTGAATATCACAAGGAATATCATTTTCATATTTCATCATGTTCATACTGTACATTTTCTATTGATGACCTTGTCTTATATTCTTTGCAGTCTTCATCCTCTACATGATTGGAACTACATTTGACTTGATTCCTGGCTCAACAGGATATGTAGGCGCCACAACAACTCGGTCATGTACCCAGTGTGATTTTCTTTTCTCTTTGTAATAAAAACTGAGACATAATTTTTTAGAATATCTCAAAAATACACAATAAAGGTGATATCTCCATCAAGTCAAGATTGGAGATCATTTTGAGATTTGCCAAAAATTCTAACTAGGACAGAATTTTTGAGGAAGACCTCAAAAATTCCAAAAAGTATTGCTTGATAGTCAACTTCAAATGATCCATCATCGCTTGAAGTTCAAAGTCAACTTGCAAATCTCCAGCATTGTCATGGCGAACCAACAACTCCTCATACAAATCCCCCAGTAAGACATGAGTCACAACGAACACAAAGGGGTCAAGAGCAAAATGATGGTTGCTCACTTGTGTCAAAGTGATCAGTCATTTTGTACATATTCTCTTTGAAATAATCTTTTCTCAATGTTTCTTTACTAAGTCGCTAGCTAAGGCGACATTGTGTCTACTAATCATTCCTTTTCAAGTACAGGAATATGTGAAAGCATTGAGAGGATGACACTTTCAAGACAACCATCGAGCCATCCACTTCGTTACAGTGGACAATCATCGAGCCATCCACCTCGTTACAGTGGACAATCATTGAGTCATCCGCCTCGTTACAGTTGGACAACCATCAAGCCATCCACCTCGTTACAGTTGGACAATCATCGAGCCATCCACCTCCTTACATGGATAATCATCGATTCATTCATCATTGCATTTTTTATTTGCCAATAGGGTCATTGCATTTTTTATTTCCCGAGAGAGTCATTGCATTTTCAATTTTCCAAGAGGGCCCATGCATTTTTCATTCGCCGAGAAAGCCATTGCATTTAAGTCGCATCTATTCAGAGGTGAAGGATATTCACCATATCTATTTCACGTTCAAGTTGGAGGAAACTTGCGCTGAAAGATATTGGCATTTAAGTCGCATCTATTCGGAGGTGAAGGATGTGCCCCATATCTATTCCATGTTCAAGTCGGAGGAAACTTGCGTTGAAAGATATTTGTGTTTAAGCTGCATCTATTCGGAGGTGAAGGATGTGCACCCTATCTATTCCGCGTTCAAGTCGGAGGAGACTTGCGTTGAAAGATATTTGCATTTAAGTCACATTTATTCGGAGGTGAAGGATGTGCACCCTATCTATTCCACGTTCAAGTCGGAGGAGACTTGCGTTGAAAGATATTTGCATTTAAGTATCATATATTCGGAGGTGAAGGATGTGCACCCTATCTATTCCGCGTTCAAGTCGCATGAGACTTGCGTTGAAAAATATTTGCATTTAAATCGCATCTATTCGGAGGTAAATGATGTGCACCATATCTATTCCGCGTTCAAGTCGGAGGAGACTTGCATTGAAAGATATTTGCATTTAAGTCGCATCTATTCGGAGGTGAAGGATGTGCACCCTATCTAGTCCACGTTGAAGTCGGAGGAGGCTGGTGTTGAAAGATATACATTCAGATTCTACCGATGGATCATCTTCATTCGTCCTACCGATGGACATACATTCAGATCCTACCGATGGATCATCCTCATTCATCCTGCTGATGTACATGAATTTATATCTTATCGATGGATCATCTTCATTCATCCCACCGATGGACATGCATTTATATCCTACCGATGGATCATCTTCATTCGTCGTATCGTAAGAGATACTACTTATTTTTCTTTAATTTTGTCTCTACTAATGAGATTTATCTTTGTTTTTTTTAGAACATTCAAGAGGACACATTCTCAATTAACCCATAGGTGCGGACTTCTTCACCAAGGATGCAACACAGCGTGGAACCTTTTGGAGGCAAGTCCAGGATCGACTTCCATCACATTCCCAACCACACTTTATATAAAGGTCATCTGTTCGGCCAAAATTGGGTTTGTCAATTTTCTTTGTCCATAATTTCTTTCATCAATCATATCCAACGAAAGGGACAGTTGTTGACACCCAATTTGGGCATAACATTTTAAAATTCATAAGTTTTAAGTTCTATTTATTCAGTTCAAAATAATTTTTTAAAATATAATTTTATCGGTATTTATCATTTTTTATCAAAATTTTAGTTTTTTCATCAATTAATTTTAATTACGTTATTTTTTGTCACAACCGGTTGAATATGTTCAAATATTTGTTCATTTTGATTAAATCATTATTTCTGTTAAATTGCATTTTTTTACACGTCATTGGTTACGTTTATTACATTTTTTAATATTCATTTTATTCATTATTTTTATTAATATCAACTTTGGTGTTTTTAGCACAGTCTAGAAATACTATTAAATTAGGATAATAAATATATACATAGATATTTTATTTAACCAACTATTTTGGGTCATAATCTCAAGCCCACAATTTGAGCCCATTGTAAAATTATTTTCTATATAAGTTTTGATTAGGTCAAAAAATAAAGGGGGTGGAAAATATTTTAGGTTAGGAGGAACTTTTTCTAAAGGGAAGAACCCTAATCTTTCTCTCCTCCTATATGCTCTCATAGTCGCCACCCAAGCTCATCTTCCTCACATTTTTTTATCTCTCATTTTTCATTGAGTTTCACCATCAGAAAATAAAAACCACCATTAGCTTCTCCTTCTCCGATTAAGCTCATCATTGGAGTAGCAAAACATTGAAAACACAAACAACCACCACTAAATAAGCAACTACCACCAGATCCAAAACCCAAAAAACCCCATTTTCCTCCCTTTCTTCCTTTCTTCACTCCAAGACAAAAAATAGAACCCAGACCTCCATTACCCAAGCTAAAGCAACCAGCTAATGACCATAAGATTCACATCCAAATCCATCCGAACAGCCACCCAAAACCCCACCTCCTCTCCGAATCTCACAAAAAAAATAGCAACCAAAACAACCTCCTTGTCCCTTTTCCGGTCAAATCACAACGAATAGAGAGCTCCAATGAACCAACCAGCAAGCTCGAGCTTGCACTAGCAGCTCCGACCAACCACAACGAAAATCCACTACCAATGAGCTCCAAATCTGGTGAACAGAATACAAAACAACAGTCCATCGAGCTCCAATCTCTATTTCCAACAAGATCCGACCGAAAAATGCTTCCTTAGGTGACTCTTCTCCCTTTTATATTTTGTATATCTTTAGGTGTTTGTGTTCTTGTTTGATGAATGTTTTTCGTTAGTATTGCTTGAATATTTGACAGTTTCGTTCTTCTTTTTATTATTTTTTGACAAAATTTGGTTGGACTGCTCTATTATTGTTCTTCGTTTTGGGTGTTGTTTTACCATCTTCATGTTGATTTGTTTGTTATTGGATTTTCCAGTTTGTATCACTGATTGTTGATTATTTTGGCTACAGATTGCTTTAAGTTGTTATTTTATCTTTCATGTTGAATTTTATTGCTTGTACACGTATTTTGCAAATGTTAAAGTTTCCTGTAAAGTATTTTAATTTTGTGGCCATATATGATATTATTTTATTAGTATATTTTTTATTCTTTACTGTTAATGATGTCATATAGTTTTCTCCATTTTATAATGACCGTAAATTCATGTTTGTTTCATTTATTACTAATTGTTGATCTATTTTATTCATATTCTTGTTACCGTTTGATCTGATATGTTGGTTAGTAATTGGATATTATTTTATCCTTGTTAATTTTTTGTGATTTTGTATTTGAAAAATCTTATGTTTAATTGGCCAATGAAAAAATTTCTCTGTCGGTTTTAGAGGCCAACCCAATGTTAAAAGACAAAAATTTAGTTCAAGTTCATATTTTTGTATGTTAAAATTGGCCGATGAAGAAATTACCGTCGATTTTCAAGGCCTCCCATGTTAATAAGACGGGTTTTTATTTATATGTTATTATTTGATTAGTTTTATTCATATTTATTTATTGCTAACACTTTTACTAAGTGTCTTTACAGGTACACGAAGTTGTTTCCCATTGAAGCTATTCGAATGAAATTCGAATTATTCTCTTTATTCATTATTTTGTATATATTGACGTTAGGCAAACTTAGAGCTTTTATTATATTTTTGTTTTATTTTATTACTTGTATATATTGCATGTTTATTATACTTGTATATCATTTTTATCTTCTCCTCAATTTGAAAAAAATGAATTCAGTTGGGACCCACAGTTGTGGATTTCGAAGAATGTCTAACACCTTCCCTTCGAAATAACTTGAACCCCTTACCTAGAATCTAATGATTTCGTAGACGTTTTAATTGGTTTTCTAGTTTTTCCTAAAATTAGGTGGCGACTCCTTTAAAACTCATTTATTCTTAAAATTCTTTTAAAATCGACTTAATTGATTATTTTTTGAGTCACTGCGACGTTTCTCCTTATTTGAATAAAGTAGGGATGTAAACAACAAGTAATCTGCCAACTCCGATTATGTATTGGAATTGCACCCAAAAATGTTAAATAACTATAATTTTTTTGAAATATATTTTTTCGACTTTCTCAATTGGAGTACTAAAAATAATAGCTTTCCTCTTTCATTGAAGTAGGCTATCATAATTTTTTATTTTTATTTTTTAGATGTCCTACGGTCTAGATGGTATGTTTTGTGCTAGAATTGGACTTATTTGATAGAGATATTGATTTTATTCTTTTTTTGGATTCATACTTAACTTATTAGATACTTCAATATATGCATGTCATTACTTTCTATAGTGCATAAAATCATAATTTTGGAGCAGTATATTTTGGCTAACTATTGATAAAAGTTTGTTGTGCATTTATTTAATTTTGGTTGCATGAATATTCAAAATATGGTTAAGAGAATATGATATAAATAATATTATTTGCTTACACCTTGTTTGGATGGTTGTTACCTGTTGTATTTTATTGTATTGTTAATTTAAATACAATATTTGTTTAGATTGTTACTTAAATTCTATTGTATCATATCGTTTAAAATCATCGTAAGGTGACGATGAAAAGCCCCATTTTATGGAACAATCAATTTGGTGCGATCGCGTCGTTACCTTAATATGTTCTTCTCATTTTATCTTTATTTATTGTTTAATAATTGTATTTCATCTTTTACTCTACTTTTTCATAGTATTTCTACCACGTACCCTACTTTTCTGGTAGGTTTATCATTCAAATCATGGATGTGCGATATTATGTTACGATGAAGAACGATACAACTTATCCTAACACTGCATTCATTAATACAATACAACACAACACAATATAATATGATATATTATGAAACAACACGAAACAACCATCTGAACAAAGTGTTAGTGATATTAGACGTTAGGGTGTCAATTAATCTGTTATATTCTGAATAATGACAACTCACAGGAATCAACAAGGAATAAATTGAGCAGCCTGAAAATCATGAAGACACTATGGTAAACAACACAAAGAAGAAGCGCAAGACAACGAAAATCCTAGTCAGGATTTGTGAAGCAACACATGGAAGGCAGGAGATCTTAAGTCAAACAGTACAAACAGTTGAAGAAGGAAAAATGATATTATGTAAATCAATCAGCCAAGATTCATGGAAGGTATTGAAGATCAACTAAGATTCAAGATTGAAGATCAGTCAAGATTCAAGGAGATCATCTAACAAAGGAAGGAATTGATTTAATCATGCACATATCTGATATGGACATGATTCAACAAATCAATTAAAATAAATCTAATTCAAGATTGAAGATCAGCCAAGATTCAAGATTGAAGATCAGTCAAGATTCAAGGAGATCATCTAACAAATGAAGGAATTGATTTAATCATGCACATATCTGATATGGACATGATTCAGCAAATCAATTCAAATAAATCAAGGAATCATCTTAAGGATCCTTGATTTACAACTCCCTTGGGTTTCCGAAACAGAGCAGGAACCATCCACATTTATATAAACCCTTCTTAGTCTTAGTTGTGAAGTGCGCAACTTCACTTGAGCTTATAGTGCAATCTTCTTGTATCTTTCATAAAACTTTGTAATCACTTGAATGAAAACAATTGAAAAGAAAAGAGAAAGAAAGATTCTGAGTGTAGGTTTACAAGTAGAGGAAGTGTCAAGGTAGAACATATGATTTGCATATCAGACAAGATCAAATCACAGAAACCCTGTACATCTGAAGTTCATTTCAAAGCTCTAAAGGAAACCCTTGAATCCCAAGGGGACTGGACGTAGGCACAACATCGATGTTCCGAACCAGTATAAAAACTCTATGTGTTATTTACTTACTACAAAATACTATTATTGTTTATCTATTCTACTAACGCGCATAGGAGTCGACTGGCCATTACAGGAAGTCGACTGAAGGAAATTTTAATTTACCCCCCTCCGCCTTTTGACTTTCAATTGGTATCAGAGCAGGTCTCACCATTTAAGTGTTTAAACACACGTGAGCAAAAATCCAATGGCACACTATCAGATTCTTGGTGCTTTACTTCAAGATGGGAATTCTTCACATCGACCACCATACTTCAATGGACAACATTACTCTCACTGGAAAGACAGATTCGGAATCTTTATCTCTTCAACCGATCGTCAAGTATAGATAGTAATCAATAAGGACCCAAAGCCTATTTCTGGATTGACAGAAAAAGATGGCACTGAGAAGCCATTTGATCCTGAATCATTCGATATCACAAAAGAACAACAAGAGGTAATTCAAACTTATGCTAGAGCTATAAGTTTGCTATATTGTGCAGTGATTGGAGCTGAATATGACAAAATATTGATATGTGAAACTGCAAAAGAAATGTGGGACAAATTAGAAGTGACTTATGAAGAAACCACCAAGGTAAATGAAGCTCAGATCAGTTCACTAGTAAATGAATATGAATTGTTCAAAATGGCCGAAGATGAAAACGTAGAAGCCATGTTCTCGAGATTCAGTAAAATTGTGTGCGAACTCAAATCTTTTCGAATGGTATATTCAAATGGACTACAAGTTAGAAAACTTGTTAGAAGTCTTCCCAAAGCTTAGGAAACTAAAGTTGCCATTCTTGAAGATGGAGATCTACAGAAAATGACGTATGATGAACTTCGAGGCAACTTGATGGCCTATGAACAAAATCATATTAACATGTACAACAAAGATGATAAAAAGAAGACGGTGGCATTCACAGCTGAGACATCTGAAATTGGAGAAGAAATCGATGAAAATCAAGATGAAGGAATGACTCTTATAAATCGAGGAGTGAGACAAATGCTTAGACAAAGAAGTCAGAGACCTCAACAGGACTTTAAGAACAATGAATTCAAAAGGAATGATGATTGTTGTTACTATTGTGGAAAGCCAGGACACATCAAATAAAACTGCCTAGAACAGAGAAGAAGAAACAATAGAAGAAACGAAGATCCAAAAAGTCTCGGAGCATGGATCAAGGAGAACCAACTGACGATGATCATGATGAAATGGCCAATCTATGTTTCATGGCATTAGGTGAAACAAGTGAGGTAAGATCTTTTAACTGTCCTAATTGTGATGACTTACTAAATTCTTTGGACATGGTTGCTGATGAATTACATAAGGTTATTGACGAATGTAATAAAATTGCTCAAGAAAATAAAGACTGGCAGATTCTTCTTGAAGCAAGTCAGATTAAAGTCGACTTACTAACATAATGGAAGTAAAATTGCAGCTGAACAACATCAGAAATCTCCAAATCATAGTTCTGTCCGATCTAACATAACTGTGTTTTATAGGAGAAACTCTCCTAATCATAGTTCCAACAGATCAACTAAATTTATTTCTAACTCTTATTCTCCTGAAACTCCTATTAAAATTACTTGCTACACTTGTGGTGATCTTGGTCACAAATCTTTTAACTGTAGAAAATATTCTTCTGGAAAGTGGATCTGGAGACCAAAAATTACTAATCATCAAGGACCCAAAAATACTTGGGTACCTAAAAGAAACTAATCTTTTTGTTTTGCAGGAGCAATCCAAGAAAACCTACAGAAAAGAAATGTGGGTAATCGATATTGGATGCTCCAGACATATGTGCGGAAAGAAAGAAAACTTCAAAAATGTAAAAAGAATTGATGGAGGATGTGTCAGATTTGGAGACAATGCTAAAGGGAAAGTAATCGGAGTTGGTACTATTACTCTCAGCTCGTCATGCGATCTAGTTGAAGTGTATCTGGTTGAGGGACTCAAACATAACCTCCTTAACATTAGTCAACTATGCGATGCTTGATTTCAAGTCACTTTCAATACAGCTAGCTGCATCATCAAATATCCTGAGAAAAAAGCTAACTCTCATCGGAGATCGAGTTAATAATATATATGTTTTAAATAATATCGAATTTCCATCTCTTACTTGTCTTACTGCAGTTTCAAGTGATCCTTGGTTGTGGCATCAAAAGCTTGGACACGCAAGTATGCATGCTCTCGAAAATCTTTCCAGACTTGAACTGGTTATTGGACTATCAAAACTAAAGTTTGAGAAAAATCATATTTGTGACGCATGTCAAATGGGTAAGCAGACTCACTCATCCTTTAAAGGAAAAGATATTGTAAGTACATCTAAACCCCTTCAACTACTTCACATGGATCTGTTTGGCCCTACTCGAACTTCTAGCATTGGAGGTAAACGATATGCTATTGTAATTGTCGATGACTTCTCAAGGTTTACATGTGTAATTTTTCTTACTCATAAAAATGAAGTTTTTGCTAACTTTGAAGTATTCTGTAGAAAAGTTCAAAGAGAAGCTGGTTACTTCATTACAACTATTCATAGTGATCATGGTGGTGAATTCGAGAATAAGGCCTTTGAAGAATTCTGCGCTAAAAATGGTTTCACTCAAAATTTCTCTTCACCTAGATCACCTCAGAAAAATGGAGTAGTAGAAAGGAAAAATCGTTCACTGTAAGATACAACAAGAACAATGATCCTTGATCGAAGTTTTCCTGACCATTTTTGGGTAAAAGCATAAGTACTACTTGTCATATTCTTAACAGGTGTCTCATCAGGCCTATACTATAGAAGACTCCCTATGAACTCTGGAGAGGAAAGAAACCAAACATCAGTTATATTCATCCCTTTGGATGCAAATGTTTCATCCACAATAATGGTAAGAACAATCTTGATAAATTCGATCCAAGAAGTGACGAAGGTATTTTTCTAGGCTATGCACCTGTTAGCAGTGCATTTCGTGTATTCAATAAAAAAACTTTAAGTGTTGAAGAATTTGTGCACGTGGTATTTGATGACACTAATCCAAGAGTACAGGAAACTGAAGCTAGTGAAGATGAACTTGCTTCATTCAAACAAGCAGAAGATAATGCAAAAGGCTCCACTGAAATTATTCCTGACAAGCCAACTACCGCAGCAGAGGAGTCGACTACTCCAGCCGACAAAGTCAACATTCCTAGGGAATGGAGACAAAATACCAACTATCCTGAAAACTTTATTCTGGGAAAACCAGATAACAAAATTCAGACAAGATCGTCATTCAAAAAAACAAGCTTCATTGGCTTTTATATCTCAAATGGAACCCAAGCGAATTAATGAAGGAATGGAAGATGAGTCATGGATACAGGCTATGAAAGAAGATTTTGATCAATTCGAAAAGAATAAACTGTGGACTCTTATTGAAAGACTTAAGAATTATTCAGTAATCAGAACCAAGTGGGTATTTTGAAACAAATTGGACGAAGACAGAAATGTTGTCCGAAATAAAGCCAGGTTAGTAGATCAAGGTTACTCTCAGCAAGAAGGAGTTGACTATGATGAAACTTTTGCTCCGGTAGCAAGGTTAGAATCTATTCGAATTCTTCTAGTCTTTGCCTCTTTCAATCGTTTCAAACTTTTTCAAATGGATGTTAAAAGCGCCTTTTTAAACGGTTTTATTAAAGAAGTTTTTGTTAAACAACCTCCCGGTTTTGAAAATCCTTTTTGCCCGGATTATGTTTTTAAATTATCGAAAGCTCTCTATGGTCTAAAACAAGCTCCAAAAGCTTGGTATGAAAGACTGAGCACCTTTCTTATTAAAAATGATTTTCAAAGAGGAAAAAATGATACTACCCTGTTTACAAAAAAAATATGATTCTTGCATTCTTATTGTTCAAAATTATGTTGATGATATTATTTTTGGAAGCTCTAATCATTCTCTTTGTGAGAATTTTGCTAACCTCATGAAAGGAGAATTTGAAATAAGTCTCATGGGCGAGCTCTCATTCTTTCTCGGTCTTCAAATTAAGCAGTCAGATAAAGAAATCTTTATAAATCAAGGTAAGTATGCAAAAGAGCTGATAAAAAAATTTGGAATGGAAAAAGGCAAAGCCTTTGGTACTCCCATGAGTCCCTTTACTTGTCTAGAATCTGATACAACAGGCAAAGCAGTTGACGAAAAACTTTATCGAGGAATGATTGGTTCTCTAATATATCTCATTGCTAGTCGACCAGACATCATGTTCAATGTTTGCAAATGTGCACGATTTCAATCCGCTCCAAAGGAATCACATCTCACCGCTGTGATATGAATTATTCGATATCTCATTGGAACCTCTGACATAGGGTTATGGTATCCTTTTTCTGAGAATTTTGATTTAATTGGATATTCAGATGCTGACTTAGCAGGTGATATAAATGACAGAAAAAGCACCAGTGGAACATGCCAATTTTTGGGAGAATCCCTCATTTCCTGGCATAGTAAAAAGCAGACCTCTGTTGCCCTCTCAACCACTGAGTCTGAATATCTGGGAGTCGAAAGTTGTGGCACTCAAACTACTTTGGATGATGCATCAACTTTTAGACTATGGTCTATCTTTTGAGGGAGTACCTATTTTTTGTGATAATACTAGTTCTATTAGTCTATCTAAATATACTGTACATCATTCCAGGGCTAAACATATAGACATCAAGCATCATTTTATTCGTGATCATGTTGAAAATGGTGATTTTACGCTTGAATTTATTGATTCTGAAAATCAGTTAGTTGATATATTTACAAAACCTTTGCTTGAGGAAAGATTTTGTTTCCTTCGAGAATGTCTTGATATTATTATGCCTATTAATTAGTTTTACATGATACCCTTGGAAGGGTGCTACAGCTACATAAGGACTCTAGCACCGATGTTGGAAAGCTTCGTCTTGAAAAATGTGCTGAACACTCTAAAGTATTTTCTTGGTGATAATTAAGGGAGTATATTTGTTTTTGCCTATCCTGGTTGTTTTTTTTGTTTTCCTTTTTGATTATGTCAAAGGGGGAGAAAATCTATACACAACATACAAAAAGGGGGAGCATACAAGTGTCCGTTAGTCCAAGATACATCGAACACGGAAGTCAAATTAAACTCGCATTAGTTATAGTTGTCATTATCAAAAAGGGGAGATTGTTAACCAGTTATATTCTGAATAATGACAACTCACAGGAATCAACAAGGAATAAATTGAGCGGCCTGGAAATCATGAAGACACTATGGAAAACAACACAAAGAAGAAGCTCAAGACAACCAGAATCCTAGTCAGGATTCGTGAAGCAACGCATGGAAGGCAGGAGATCTCAAGTCAAGAAGTACAAACAGTTGAAGAAGGAAAGGGGATATTCTATAAATCAATCAGCCAAGATTCATGGAAGGGATTGAAGATCAACTAAGATTCAAGATTGAAGATCAATCAAGATTCAAGGAGATCATCTAACAAAGGAAGGAATTGATTTAATCATGCACATATCTGATATGGACATGATTCAGCAAATCAATTAAAATAAATCTGATTCAAGATTGAAGACCAACCAAGATTCAAGATTAAAGATCAGTCAAGATTCAAGGAGATCATCTAACAAAGGAAGGAATTGATTTAATTATGCACATATCTGATATGGACATGATTCAGCAAATCAATTCAAATAAATCAAGGAATCATTTTAAGGATCCTTGATTTACAACTCCCTTGGATTTCCGAAACAGAGCAGGAACCATCCACATCTATATAAACCCTTCTTAGTCTTAGTTGTGAAGTGCGCAACTTCACTTGAGCTTATAGTGCAATCTTCTTTTATCTTTCATAAAGCTTTGTAATCACTTGAGTGAAAATAATTGAAAAGAAAAGAGAAAGAAAGATTCTGAGTATAGGTTTACAAGTAGAGGAATTGTCAAGGTAGAACATTTGATAAAATCTCTGTGTTATTTACTTACTGTAAAATACTATTACTGTTTTTTATTCTACTAACGTGCAGGTGAGTCGACTGGCCATTACAGGAAGTCGACTGAAAGAAATTTAATTCAACCCCCTCTTGACTTTCAGTCACGACTAAGGCTGACAAGGGGATGGGGACGGGGACTGGGGGACGGGACGGGACAGGAGACGCCTTGGCCGAGATTCAGGGGGGACCGGGATTGGGAGGATAAAAATTTGTCCCATCCTGTCCCACTATATATACGGGATGGGACAGGGTTTGGTGGGACGGGAAATTTTTATTTTTTTATATGTTTATTTATTTGTATTGAAATTAGATGTTATTGAATTGGATTTTTAGTTTATTTAGTTTTCAATAACATTTTTAGCTAATAAAAAATGCTTAAGTTTTCAAATTTCAAATTTGAGAAGTTCAAATTTGTATTTTAAATATTTTAAAAGAATTTAACTTGAAATAGTGATGTAGTCTTTTTTTTTGATTTAATACAAAAAAACTATAAAATATTAGAAGTTACAATTTACAAATATTAGTGGAGTTAGTATTTTAAAATTAAAATTAAAATGCAAAACAATAGTTATATAAAAAAAGACTTGAATAAAACCTTCAAATTTATTCAATAAAAGCTAATTGCAACTTAGAACTTAGAAGTTACAATTTACAAATATTAATGGAGTAACTAATCTACGCAGCCACCTTCTAGGAAGGGTTCTGTTTCAATAAGTTCTCATATGTAAAACTAATATTTGTTACAAATATTATATGAGTAACTAATTTACGCAGCCACCTTCTATGAAGGGTTCTGGTTCAATTAGTTCTTGGATGTAATCTAATATATGTATTCTCCTTTAAAATTCAATTCTAATTGTCCCATCATATCGACGGTAACATCCTCCGGTGTTGGCAAACTTGCTAGAAACTCTTGTGACTCTAATTCATCATCACTAGATCCAATTGCCACATTAATCCAAGCTTCTTGTTTGGAACTTAACTTTGGCAAAATATAATTCCTCCTCTCGGCGTTGACCTAGTCTCTAAATAAAACTGATATTTCCAAACTTTCTTCCGCCAATGAATGTCTATGATCGCCAAGTTGAAACCTTGCCGCACTAAAAGCAGCCTCTGATGCAACTGATGAAGCTTGAATAGCTAGAACATCACGAACCATTTTACTCAAAATTGGAAATGCAACGCTCCGCCTCCTCCACCATGCTAATAATTCTTCATTGCCATCTCCGTCTTCCACTGTTTCTAAAGATTGATTAAGATATTCTTCAAAATCATCACGGTTAGTAGAATTAAGACCAAGAAAACCTCGCATATAACTTGAAATTCGAGCTTTACTCTAAGGATTAGAAGTTTGACCAACTTCTCCTTGAGTATTTCCTATAGTTCTATATTTTTCATACAAAATTTTTGCTTCTACTTTTATGCTAGACTTACACGTTTCAGAAGTTGGATTTTTTTTCGGTAAAATTTCTAAAGTATCATAAAAAGTGTCAACAAGTCTCTACACACCTCGTAATTTATAGTCAGGATGAAGTAAAGTAGCAGTTAAATTTTTTTGAGGAATAGGAAAAAAATATTTTTTTAAATTTTCAATCATACCTTCAATTGCAACTCTAAATTTTTCAATTTTTTTGTATTTAGAAAATTGAATTGAAATAGCACAAATATTTATTATTACTGATGAAATAGTAGGATAATAAATTCCAGAAAACATGGTTGTAGCATCATAGAAAAGTCTTAAAAATTCTAATAGTTCATTAGTTTCTTCCCAATCTTCTTCACAAATTCTCTCTAATGGGTCAGCATTATGAGCATTAAACACCATTTGTATGGGTCTTTTATATTCGTAAGCAACTGAAAACATTTCGTAAAAAGAATTCCACCTTGTTTTAATATGTCTTGGAATTTTTCTTGGTGGCAAATCACATAGTACACAATGCTCATTAAATTTCCTAATTCTAGCAGCTCTATGAGCATAAAAAATCTAGGCAACAACATATTCAATTTTCATACAACCACATTTAAATAATGAAATACCATTTTGTACAACTAAATTTAATACATGTGCAACACATCTAACATGAAAAGAATTAACATCAATTGGACATAATCTAGTTTTTAACATACTAGCAGCGTTTGTATTATTAGATGCATTATCTAATGCGACAAACATTACTTTATCTATGAGCATGTAATAATCTAGAACACTCAAAATATTTGAAGCTAAATATGCACCAATTTTTTTCTCTACACATTCTTTATAACTTAAGATTCTTTTTTGCAA
>JAJOOO010011768.1:0-13676 GCA_029582685.1 Solanum piurae | reverse complement strand
TTGGACATGAAAGTTGTTCTAGTCATGTAAGCTACAGAAGCAGTAGATATTGTTTTAGCATTCGACCCTTTCATTTTTCTTAGCAAATTGTTCTTTGACTTTAATATATGATAATGTAGCTCATTTTCTTTGGTTACAAAATATCGCAAGTGTACTTGGAGTGGATTCCAACCCACTTTTAGAACGCAATTCCATTGCACATCCACACCAAATAGATCGAGACTTCTTTGTTATGCAGAACTAGGGTTGAACTAGGTTATGCAGGGAATAATTTTTTAAAAAAAGTTTTCTATTTCTCAAGCAATAACTTTTAAATACCCGAATTGCCCCTTTTAGCAGTGAACTCTCTGTTAATTTTTTTTGAATCTGTTAGTTGAGGGATTAAAATCACTCACTTGATATAATTGAAGGTTAATAGTGCTAAGTTGGATAACACAAGGACTAAAATAAATATAGCCTTAACACAGGGACTAAAAATGCCGTTTTCCCTTAATTTAATTAAGTGAATTTATTTATCACAAAGAGCTCATGAGACAAAAAGAAGGGTCCCATATCTACTAAACCTCTGCATGGGACTTCATAAAATCATAATAAGTCATCAATAAACACAATTTGATAATTTAACTTTGTCCCAATTTATGTTGCACTATTTTCTTTTTAATGTTTGTCTTTAAAAGAATATCATTTTTTTTATAATTAAAAAAAAAACTTAACTTTAAAATTTCATTTTTATAATTGATGAAATGATCTATAGACACATTTTAAGGTTTGTTATATATTACAAATTTTTAAAAATTATTTCTTTTTTTTCTAAACTTTGTCTCAAATTAAATATGACATATAAATGAGGACGAACAAAATTCATCTACTTTTTTCTTTTACGTACATTAATATAATGACTATATAGTCCAATCTTGAAAAAATTACAGTAAATTAAGTACAACTAATTAATTACATATAATTAGCAAAAGAACAAATGTAGGACCTGATTATTTTTTATAAGGAGACTAGGTGTAGTTCCCTTTATATAAATAAATATATATTACTCTCAACGTTAAGATCGAAGATAA
This sequence comes from Solanum piurae, assembly GCA_029582685.1. Classification (NCBI taxonomy): domain Eukaryota; kingdom Viridiplantae; phylum Streptophyta; class Magnoliopsida; order Solanales; family Solanaceae; genus Solanum; species Solanum piurae. The sequence goes on along the minus strand of JAJOOO010011768.1, from coordinate 12,606 downwards.
GAAACAAATAAACACAAATTTTCGAATTGAAAAGACCTTGACTAGAAAGGGGAAGACCTACTGAATTTTTTTTGTTTTTAATCCCAATAATATTTAACTCTACATTCAGTGTTGAAAATTTCAATTGCCAATTGCAATAATACTCCCTCCGATCTACTTTACTTATCGTATTTATTAAAAATAGATGACTCGAAATAATTAATAGCTTAGTTATAAAAGATATAATTAACTTGTAGTTTTCATCTTTACTCCTACTTGATAAATATGAAAATATTTATATATTGTGGGGGAAAAAAGAGTATTGTTGGAGGTTTTGAGGTTCGAATTGAGAAATGAAAAAAGATTGTACTAAAAAAGGTACATTTTGAATTAAACATTTCCATCTCATAATTTCATTGCTTATAAATATAAAGTATCCCCTCAAGCTTAATATACCGAGATTCAAAAATACTCTTCCTCTCCTCGTTTCTGCATTTAATTTTTAAAAATTTAAGTAAGGATCGTGGAATTTGTTTCGTTTGTTGAGTTCGCTGAAATTATGTAATTTGCACTATCACTGTTAGGGGTGTATATGACCGGGTTGGTTCGGGTTTTTCAAATATCAAACCAAACAATATTTTTAAATCTACAGGAAAGGGCCTAAAATACCCTCAAAGTTTTGAAAATGCTACACAACTATACCTCATCCACCTATTGGCTCCAAAATACCCTCCCATCCACCTATTGGCTCACAAACACCCTCTTCATCCACCTTTGAGTCCAATTTTAGGCACTTCATTAATGGAGCACCATTTAAAATAATTAAATAATCCTTTTAATTACGTGGCGCTTAATCATTGATTGCAATTTAATTATTTAATATAATTTTAAATCCACCCATCTTTAACTAAACTCGCCCCAATACTTATTAAACCCGTCCAACCCAATACAAAAAAAAACCAATATTTTCAATGATTTGAGAATTGAAATGGGCCAAGAAGGTTCTTCATCACCTTCGGCCGCACTGAAGTCAAAAGATGACACAAAATCTGCACAACAATATCAACAGCACCCTTCATCAACGGCAGGAGGCACATAAAAATGCTCACAATGTGACTGCACAACAATATCAACCTCGGGTTTTTTCGGGTTTTTCGGATTTTCGGGTTTTTTCAAGTTTTTCCGGTAAAGTATTCATACAAACATGTAATTTACTTGTATTTCAAATATTTCTTTAGTCCTACCAAAATACAACTATCTAAGGTGTTTCTTAAGAAAATAACACAAAATATGATATGAGTAATAAAATAAAAATATCCAACAAAAAAATAATAATAATGAAATCGCGTAAAACAAATATTGCAAATTAACAAGTCATAATGAAAATGATCATAATTTAAAAGTACTAAATCATGCTAAATTAAGTTTAATAAGTATTAGTTACATGACTAAATATTAAAGAAAATTAAAATTAGATTATATATTTGAATTGTCTAAACCAATGTAAAATCAAAGAACAAATATTCAATAATATTGTCATTCTTAGTGTTGAATTGATTTTCTTTTTGCATTAGTATTAATTTGATTTTGATTTAAGCTTTATTATAATTATCAACATCTATGGACTATAATCTTTATTGAACCATTCAGAATTCTAAGTTTCAAACTTGAAATAATATAATAAAAGATAAAAACTATGAAAAAGTATAAGAAATATTTAAAAATTATATCAAAGTAAATATTTTTATGTATAAAATAAAATTTAAAATTATATATATAATGTTGGGTTGGTTTGGTCTCGAGTTGGTTTTTTTAGTTAAAACCAAATCAACCCAAATATAGTCGGATTTTTTTTTCAATACCAAACCAAGTCAAACCAATCACTAGTCGGGTTTTTTTCTCTGTTTGACTCGATTTGCGGTATGGTTCGATTTTCGATTCGATTTTATACTCCCTAACCACTGTTATGAAAATGTTTTTTCACTTTATCTTGAGAGTAAGTAATCGAAATCCTCGACAACAATGAGAGAGCTATAATTTCTTAGGAGCATACAAGTAATTACTGGCTCAAAATATTTTTCGTTTTTTTCTTCTTCTATAATTCTGATTTTTTTTGGTTCAAAACAAGAAACCAACAATATCAAACTAAGATCAAAGACTAAATACGAATAATTTAATTAGACTATTTTTAAATTAATTTTTTCTCAAAAATCAAGTAGAAAATATGACAAATAAAATGAATAGTATTAATTAGTCCTTAGTGTTGTATGAAGGCTGGGTCCAAAAATAATTAGTCAAAGTTGTTCACTTTTATAATCTCTTCAATTTAATGACTCTGTCGATTGGTCAACTCTTGCTGCTTTAGCTTTTTCAATTGACTTTTTCTTTTTCAAGTCAAAATCATTGTTTGATTGCATTAGTTCTAACTTCTATTCAAATTGTTTTTGGTTATACAAGACCATTTCTTTTTTTTCTTCTTCAGAAATAAGTTATGCGAAAATTAGTAATGTAAGAATTATATTTGGATTGGAGGATTAGTAATGTGAAATAGTTTATGTTAAATATTTAACTTGATAATTTATACATAACTATGCACCATATAATTTAAAATATAAGTTTGCTTTTGAAATGAAATAAAAGTTTCCCTAATATTATGAGGGTAATTCGTTTGGTCAGTCTAGCATTTTACTAATTTATGTATTATTAATATTTGTATTCTTATTTTATATTTTACTCCGCATAATATAATATATCGATTTTTCATTTATATTCAAGGAATATTATTATAAGGAAAACAAAAGGGAGCAACCAAACATTATATACGTTGACGATGATTTTTGTGTGGAGATTAGACCAAATATTGTAAAAACATATCTTGAGTCACTACACCAAAAAATTAATTTGTAGCGTTAATTAATTAACGGTAATAGCTTAATTACAGTTAAATATGTATTTTTAGTAATAATTAACACTTTGTAAATATTGTTTATAGTGACGTTGGATCTAATGAATTAATTAATATCGATAAAGGCTTTATCACTCTTTGTTAATGTGTATTCACTAAAACTTGTTTTTGTTGTAGTGATTTTTAGGGTAGATTATGTCTCCTAAACCCAATACAAATTACAACTGCCGCTCTTTCAGAAAATATTGGTCAGCAATTACGAAATGACCTTTATATAAGAAGAAAAAAAAAGTAATGTTTTAAATCTTAAATTCTACTAATTGCCCTATTATATTATTTATACAATAAATTAAAATAATCCGCAATACAATCCTTTTGTAATAATTATACTTTGTGTGACATATATAAAAAAGAGAGTGAAATTCATTTATTTTTTTCATTTTTACCGCTTCGTCATCAGAATGTCATGTATATGTATTAATAATTATATGTATGTCTATTGTTATTTATTCAAAGTAATGTCTTTAAATAATTAAAAAAGAGTCCCACAATAGGCAAAAAGGGTTTGTCAAATTAAGACTCAAATGATAAATAGTCTAACTAAATCTCTGTAAACACTTAATTAATCAACAATTAAAAAATAATCATGTGGAAACGACTTGTAAGGCATTAGTAATTAACTTTACAACACAAGGTGATATATATGAGCAATGGGTATTATTTATTTACAAAATTAAGTGTTTTCTTTTTGACTTTGTCAACCCACTAATTACAAAATCATTGCTGTTTTCTACTCCTAAATTGTTTTATATTCCAATAGGAGTGGTAAAAAAGGCGATATGACTGTGTTTTAATTCAAAGAGATTTCTTCAAAGTTTTTTTTTTTTGGGTTAGAAAAACGTTCTTCTATATCTATCTTTATTTATTTTTTAGAGAAAGAAGTTTGGGACTTTAAATAAATAGAAGATTATTTCTTTTCAGGCTTGACATCAGAATATAATAGCATCCTTAATGTAGTCATTTAGAGAGTTTTAATATTTTCTTAATTTTATATTAGTTTCTCTTATATAGGTTAATTGATCAATTTCGTAACATATATTTTTTTTATTAAATAATAGTTAACCGCTATTGACTTGACACACATCTTATGAAATAATAAATAATAGAAGTAATATTAGGAGTAATATTACTACATTACCCTTTGAATATATTAAATTTAATACTTAGGAAAATATATCAGATGTTGAATAGTATTTAATAGCAACGATAAAACAGACACCAATGAGTAAATTATCTCTTGATTTTCAAAACTAAACAAGCATTATTGGACAACTATTTTTAATATAGTGGACGAGTGAAGATGGATAATTATTTTTGGTTATTGTCTAATCTATCATTATTTAAATTTTATAATTGCTGTTTTCTACTCTTAATTACAAAATCATTGTTGTTTTCTACCTCCTAAATTGTTTTATATTCCCAATAAGAGTGGTAAAAAAGGCGATATGACTGTCTTAATTCAAAGAGATTTCTTCAAAGTTTTTTTTTTTTTTTGGTTAGAAAAATGTTCTTCTATATCTATCTTTATTTATTTTTTTATGTTAAGATGAGAGGTTTGAGAAGACGAAACCTCCATTGATGAGAGCATAAAGCCTGATTAGAGAAGAAGAATGAAATTCTGCATTCTGAATTAATTGTGTACAATGGCAGTTTCAATTGGTACTTATACAGCTGAATGAAAAATATCTAAAGTCCTAACAAACTGAAAAGAAATAACTACCACATGATTTGACAGCTAACTAACTAACTGATTCTATCAAAACTCGATCAATTAATTAATATGACTTCTACACTAATTTAACTAATTCTAAATGTATACACACTTAATCTCAATACCCCCCCCCCTCAAGTTGGAGGAGAGGTAATCGAAGCCAACTTGTCCAAAAGTGTAGAGTGCTTGATCCCAGTAAGTGTTTTGGTAAGGATATCAGCTAACTGAGTAGTAGTGTCAATGTGATGCAATGTAATGAGCCCTTCTTGAAGCTTAGTCCTCACAAAATGGCAATCCACTTCAATGTGCTTCATACGTTCATGGAAAACAGGATTCCTTGCAATGTGAATGGCTGCTTGGCTATCACAATACACAGGGAATGGTCCATTTTGAGGTACAGTCAGTTCTTCAAATAATCTCTGCAACCAAGTTAGTTCTCCCACTACCTTTCTTAATGACATGTACTCTGCTTCAGCTTAAGAAAGGGAGATTGTTTCTTGTTTCTTGGACTTCCAGCTAACAGGGCTATCTCCCAACAACACAATGTAACCACTAACAGACTTCCTTGAGTCAGGGCAGGCAGCCCAGTCAGAATCACAGAAGGCTTGTACTCCAAAGTTTGCAGATGATGACATAAAAACACCTAGAGTAGGGTCCTTCATGAGATACCTCAGCATGTGAAAAGCAGCATATAGATGAGGCTCCCTAGGGTCCTGCATGTATTGACTGAGATGTTGCACACCATAAGCAAGATCAAGCCTAGTGTTTGTAAGAAAATTCAGCTTCCCAACTAATTTTCTATAGTAAGTAGGATCATCTAGGATCTTTCCTTCATGTGATCTTAGCTTAACATTTGGATCAAGAGGAGAAGATAAAGGAGTCATGTGATCACAGTTGAATTCCTTGAGGAGGTCTAACACAAACTTCCTTTGAGAAATCATAATCCCATCATCTTTGTATAAAATTTCCAGGCCAAAAAAGTAATGCAGTCTGCCAAGATCTTTGATTTTAAACTGATTGTCAAGGAACCTTTTAAGCTCATCAATTTCAATAGTGTCTGTTCATGTGAGTAAGATGTCATCAACATAAACACCTAGGAAAACAGTAGATGCACCTCTTTTTCTGTAAAATAAAGAATAGTCATGGAGGGAATGAACATAGCCTCTTGTATGAAGTGCTTCAGCTAGTTTCTCATACCACTGCCTACTAGCCTGTTTTAGACCATATAATGATTTATTAAGCCTACAGACTAAACCTTTGTGAGGAGTGACCAGACCTGAAGTCACATCCATATACACTTTTTCATGTAAATCTCCATGGAGAAAAGCATTGTTAACATCAAGCTGATATATATTCCATTGTTTCTTTGCAGCAGTGGCAATGAGAGCCCTCACAATTGTCATCTTGACAACAGGTGAAAAAGTTTATGTATAATCTATGCCATGATGTTGAGTATATCCCTTTACCACCAACCTAGCTTTATACCTTTCTATGCTCCCATCAGCCTTGTGTTTGACTTTATAAACCCACCTGCAACCAACAGACTTCTTACCCTTTGGCAGAGTTGTGAGAGTCCAAGTATTGTTGTCATGCAGGGCAAGGAACTTTTGTGTCATAGCCATTTGCCATGCAGGATCCACAGATGCTTCCTCAAATGAGTTAGGTTCACAATCATGAGAAACATTCATTACAAAAGACTGACTGTCAGGATTTAAAACAACATGAGAAATATGATGCATGAGGGTAAAAAGAGCACTAAGGGATGAAGGTGGTGGTGTGGTTGATGCAGCTGAGGTTGGTAAGGTGTGAACATAGTCAGATAGATATGTAGGTATCTTATGAGTTCTTTGGGATTTTCTAAGGGGTGGTGTGGAGAATGGATTAACAGGTGCAATATGTTCATCAGCAAGTGTATCAGTAGGTATAGTATCATGACCTATTTGAACTTGATCACTGTGTGTAGAAGAATGAGAATCATCAGTATCATTAATAGACATGGGATAGCCATGTAGGGCCATAAAATGAAAAAGGAAAGTTGGAAAATTAGTAGGATCCTTAGTCATGACAAAAGGGAAAACAGTTTCATGAAAGATGACATCCCTTGAGACATGGATTTTCTGAGTGGACGGATTTAAGACTTTGTAGCCCTTTGTAGCATAAGGATATCCAACAAACCCATGTGGTATGGCCTTAGGTTCAAATTTGGTTCTGTGGGGCTTAGGGATGGTAGGGTAGCATAGACATTCAAAACTCTTTAGGTGTGAGTATAATGGTTTATGTTTATATAAAATCTCATAAGGGAATTTACTGTGGAGAGGGGAAGAAGGTAGTCTATTAATGAGGTATGTGGAGGTAAGTATGCATTCACCCCAGTATTTCACTGGGAGTTTTGACTGAAAAAGGAGAGCCCTTGTTGTTTCAAGAATGTATTTGTGCTTTCTTTCCACCACTCCATTTTGTTGAGGGGTATAAGGACAAGATTTTTGGTGAATAATTCCCTTGTTCTGGAAAAACATAATAGATTCATTGTTACTGAATTCCAGTCCATTATCTGATCTAATTGTCTTAATGGTGGTTTTGAACTGGTTCTCAACCATGAGGACAAAAGCTTTAATGATATGTAGGGCATTACTTTTACTACTAAGAAGATGTGTCCAAGTAGACTTGCTAAAATCATCTACTAAAGTGATGAAGTATCTAAAATTGTCATGAGTTGGTGTTTGGTAGGGACCCCAGAGATCAATATGTAATAGTTCAAAAAGGCTTGTGGTAGTGTGAGATTTTGGTGGAAAAGGTAACCTTGATTGCCTGTCCATTGGGCATATAGGGCAAAAGAAAGATTGTTTTGGTGAGAAAGTCACAGGTATAGAGGATATGCCTTTCATTTTTACAAAGGGTACATGACCAAGTCTATAGTGCCACAGTAAATCCATGCTATCAGTAGGAAAAGAATTGGAAGATTTGCCAGCAACATTATCTTTGAGGAATTTATTACATTTGAGTGAGAAGTACATGAAAGAGGAACACATTGAACTTTATTGCTAGATATAGGAAAATATGAAGTAGGATGTTATTGTTGTTGATCATTGGGGAAAGTCTTCTGTAAACAATCTGAGCAAAGGAAGTAGAGACCATCATGTACTTTACCAATCTCCAGAGGCCTCTTCAGTGAAGGGGCCTGCAGTAGACAAAAAGTGTTAGAAAAAGAGACAGTACATTTGAGATGATTTACTAGAGAATTAATGGAGATTAAGTTGTATTTAAAAGAAGGGGCATAAAGTACTCCGAACAAAGTGATCTTAGGTGTAAGATGTACACTACCAACCTCTGTAACTTTGACTCTATATCCATTTGGTAATCTGACTAACATAGTACATGGTAGAATGATCATATTCACAAGGTGGTTTTTGTTAAAAGTCATATGGTGAGATGCTCCTGAGTCTAATATCCATAAATCAGTCCTTGTTTTGAAACATTCACATGAGAGTTTAACAAAATCAGGAGAGGGAGAACAAGCAAAGATATTTGCAAAGTTCACAGCTCCACATGTTCCATCATTTTGATCTGCCACAGAGTTAGAGTCCTGGAATTGGTTCAACAGATGTGCAACTTGGTCATATTGTTCCTTGGTGATATTGATATTTTCATCTCCTTGAGCATTACTATGAAAATTTGATTCACTTTTCTGTCCACCAGTATTTCCATCACAGGCTATTCTTACAGAATTTGTTGCTCCAGTCTTTCCCTTAGTGTTATGCCTTTGATTTGAGTAAGTATTGTGGGCCTGGTTTCTTCGATTATATTGATCATGATTAGGAGCTTTCTGATGTTGGTTTGTACCATAACTGTTTGAAGATTGGGAATTAAAAGAATTTGGAGATGTTCCACCAGATGGATAACCATGTAACATGTAGCATTTTTCTTTAATGTGACCTGGCCTTCTACAAAACTCACAAAAATGCCTCCCTCTAGGTATTGTGTTGGGAGCAGAATAGTTTGTTTGAAAATTTCTTCCTCCTGAACCTGATGAACTCGCGATGAGGGAACTACTTTCAGCAAACATTTGGTTGTTGTTGGACTTGAATTCCCTCTATTTTTCCTCTTGTACTAACAAAGCAAAAGCTTGTGCCATAGAAGGCAAGGGATTCATCATCAAAATACTTCCCCTAATTATGGTATACACCACATTCAAACCCATGAGAAACTGAATCAGACGTCTATCTTGTTCTGCCTTATGAATATTAGCTTTAGCTCCACACACACATACACAATTGCACTGACTTAAAACACATAAACTGTTCAACTCTTCCCAAAGATTCTTCATGCGAGTATAGTATGTAGTGATATCGAGAATACCTTGATTAAGATCATTGATTTCCTTTTGAGTTTGGTATAATTTTGCTCCATTTGTTTGATCGTAGCGATCCTCCAGTTCTGTCCATAATTCTAGAGCATCATTGGCATATTCAACACTGTCTGCAATATCTCGACCTAGAGAATTGAGAATCCATGAGGTAACTATATCATCGCATCTCACCCATTGACGATAAATGGAATGATTCGCATCTGGTCTTTTACATTCGCCATTGATGAAGACTAGTTTGTTCTTCACCGACAAAGATCGAAGTACACTGCGGCGCCAAGAATGAAATCCAATGTCATTAAAAGGAACAGGTACAAGTACTACACCAGGACTATCTGAAGGGTGAATGTAAAAATGACTTCCTGTATCAACTCCAAACGAGGCAGTGCTCGCAGAAGTGAGATCTACCATTTCTAATCAGAAGAAAAGAAAATCGAAGAGAATTGGGGAAAAGAGAAAAATGAATGTCTGATGCGGAAATCAAAGACGAAGAGAAAGAGGAAGAACAAAACAACCTTGCTCTGATACCATGTTAAGATGAGAGATTTGAGAAGACGAAACATCCATTGATGAGAGCATAAAGCTTGATTAGAGAAGAAGAATGAAATTCTGCATTCTGAATTAATTGTGTACAATGGCAGTTTCGATTGGTACTTATACAGCTGAATGAAAAATATCTAAAGTCCTAACAAACTGAAAAGAAATAACTACCACATGATTTGACAGCTAACTAACTAACTAATTGATTCTACCAAAACTCGATCAATTAATTAATATGACTTCTACACTAATTTAACTAATTCTAAATGTATACACACTTAATCTCAATATTTTAGAGAAAGAAGTTTGGGACTTTTATAAATGGAAGATTATTTCTTCTCATGCGTGACATCATAATATAATAGCATCCTTAATGTAGTCGTTTAGAGAGTTTTAATATTTCTTAATAATATATTAGTTTCTCTTATATAGGTTAATTGATCAATTTCGTAACATATATTTTTTTATTAAATAATAGTTAACCACTATTGACTTGACACACATCTTATGAAATAATAAATAATAGAAGTAATATTAGGAGTAATATTATTACATTACCCTTTGAATATATTAAATTTAATACTTAGGAAAATATATCAGATGTTGAATAGTATTTAATAGCAACGATAAAACAGACACCAATGAGTAAATAATTATCTCTTGATTTTCAAAACTGAACAAGCATTATTGGACAACTATTTTTAATATAGTGGACGAGTGAAGATGGACAGAAAAAAGTATATCCTAAAGTCTTTTTATAATTTTTTTTGGTTATTGTTTAATTTATTATTATTTAAATTTTATAATTATTAGCTTTTACGACGTCTTAACATCGCGAAATAAAAAAAAAAACAATATGTCTAATAAGTGTTGGCAAAAGTAAGTTATATGAATTACTAGGATTTTGAAAATATTTCTAAAAACCTACTACCCCCATAAGTCATATTTCCCTTTTGAAGAAAAATATCTAAACTATTCAAAGTAATGAAAATTGAAAAAAAAATGATTTCAAGGTTAAAAAAACTATTCTCAATAAAACATTTTCAACCGTGTCAAATACATTGACACTGTTTAAATTTGAAAACCCTTTTTGAATTATTTTTAAAAAATATTTACAAATCCACTCTTTATAAGAAGTAATTATCTAGAAGCAAAATGCAGATGTTCCTAGATGTGTTTTTATAGTACTTACAAAATCGACGTTTTCCTAAGGACATTAAAACTCAAGGTCTCTTAACCGGGAAATAGCATTCAATATTGTTAATATATATTCATGTCGTTTTATTTTACCTGACCCCTATATATAATAATTTTTACTTTTTGTTTTTTCATTTTGGCAAACTAAGAGAAGTTTATCATTTTCATCCATTGTTAATCTCATTAGTAAATAACTACGTATAGCAGTAGTAGTCAAATTTAAATTGTCAACGCATAATAATTAATAAAGTAAATTTAATTAAATAAACTCCTAATAAATATATCTTTTTGAGGATTGTTTATGTCAAATCAATATGAGTCAAGTAAAATGAAACGAGAGTATACAAAGATGTGATTGGGATAAGTGTTATGTTTTAGTTTATGTCGTAACCAATGACAACATATTTATTAAGTATTTAGTTAAGAAATTTAGATGTATTAGCTCAATTAATTGTTTAAATAAGAGGACTTAGCATATGTTGAAGGAACCAAAGCAACAACTAATTATATTAATTGGACGAAGTAATCTTTGAATGGTTAATCAACCACACGTTAGTTATTGTTAACACTAATTAGGATTTAGTTAGGAGTAATAAAAATACATAATCTTTCTAGAAGAATAAAGAATTTAACATAGAAATATATCAATTTTAGATAGTTTCTACCCTAGCTAAGATCTTTGATTTGGTTATAGAAGGTTCAATACGTTATTGTTTTTGTCAAATTAAAGCAGGGTTTTTTTTAATCATAGAAGATATATTTAATTTGCGTTCGTTACCTTAAGGTTAAAATTGATTTGGATGTTCAGATTCTTTCAATGAAACTCTACTGAGTGGGATTTGGAGAAGATAAAATGTACACACATTTTTTCACTACCTCGTGAAGTCGTATTTAAAGAGGCAAATTCTTTCACATATATTAAAAATAAATATACTTGTCTCTCAATTAATGTGAGAAATTTTAAGGACATTTATAAATTTTTGGATTATATCACTCATTACGTTAAGATTTTGTTTTGAATAGTCGATTTTATTTTATTTCTGATAAAATCACCCTTACACTTCCACTAATAGCAGCATGTGGTGCTAGAACCATTTTAACAATCTTTGTTGCTAAGAAAAAAATTTAGTGAGTACGTAAAGATTATCAATTTATTTATTTATTTGGAAGAAAGATTATCAATTTTTGGTACATATATACAATGAGAGAGAGATACAAATTAAAAATCCGATATGGAGGATGATGCATCAAATAATAAATAATTAAACAAAGATAATGACTACAAACCAAACCATTGGAAAATTTAAAGCAAAAACATGTTGTGCTACATCAGAAAGTCAAGCGACTTCTCATTTTTAATAATATGCACCCAAATAGCATGTGTTATACAAAAATATTATTCAAAGTTGGACATAAAGTTTCTTTCTTATCCGTCGGGATGGCAATGGGCGGGGGATGCGGGGTGGGGCGGATTTAAGGTTGTGCGGGGCGAGTGGGATGTGGGCGGGTTGAAGTGGGTTTTTTTAAAGGGAAACTTACATAAATATACTATAAATAAAAAATATTTACCATTTATAGCAATAACTTTTTTTTTTCACTTGATCAATTTTAATACATGTATAATACACTTTTAATTCATATTACAAAGAAAAATTTATTATTCACATATAATACAAGTTTTATTGATCGATAATACATTTATCACACATTTTAATACACTTATAATACAATGTGTCAATTTCTTACCAAATAGGCATAATATATTTTTAAAAATAATTATAATACATATATGTTGCATACTTAATTCACTTTTAATACATATTGCAGATTTAATATAGTATTGCTATAAAT
>JAJOOO010011767.1:0-44694 GCA_029582685.1 Solanum piurae | reverse complement strand
AGTGTGGGTGATGGTATGGGACGTTGCCCATACATTGCACAAAGGTATTGCTTAAGGGTTACTTAAGGTGGAGGTCCAAGGCAAGAAGGTAAAGGTAAATGGGTTATGTATGTTTATGATGTATTATGAAGCATATGACTTTGTATTGTTGGTTGTGACTTGTAAGGTGCCTATTATGTTGATGTTCATGAGATTTTATCAAAATGTCATGAAAGTATAACTTCCAAACAAATGTCCTTTTTAGCATGTTTTGCATATCCTCATACTTAGTACGTGTGTTGTACTAACCCTTTTTCTTCTCTTTTACTACAAGTGTAGGTTGTGGCAACTAGGAGGAGATTGTGCTTTGGAGTTTCTTGAATTGCTTCACTCTTCCAAGTCTTTGGTATGTCCTCAAGATTCAAGGACTATGTTTAGAAGTTTCTTAGTCATTGTAATAGACACTTAAGTTTCATTTCATTTGTAAAGGGACGTGTCCCTTAGTATGTTTTAAGTTCTTGTCTAAGATTGGCTAAAGAGACTTAGTAGTTCCGCTTGCGTATTGATGTTTTCAAATGTTGATGACTCTTGAAGTCTTATGGTTTTATTGAATAAAAGTTTTAAATTCTTAGTGATTTTTATGATCTATGCGATGACTGAATGCTAAGGCTTGTATAAGACCTCTGAGAGATCGAATACGCATGTAACAGCTAGGGAGTGCTCTCGGGTCGTTACACTAAGCTCTCAAACTTAAAAACTGGTTCTAATGATAGATAGATACTAAAATTCATTTTTTAAAACTAATTATTCAAAAAAATGTATTTATAGTCGCCAAAAATGTGCTGCGAAGGACCATTCGGTGCAGTTAGTCGAGATCGCCGATCCACTCGGCGATCCGCCCTTTGGTCAATTCCATCGCCTTTTTTCTTTGGCCTTCAACATCTTCAAGTTCTGTAACTTTGGGCAATATAGCACTGCATTGCAGAACCGTTAGGCGACACGCCGATTGCTCCATTCTATTGCTGACTTGATTTTCTCCTTCAGAACTTGGCACACTGGAACTTTAGGTGAGATCATGGCCATTCGGTGACTCGCCCAATGGTTTAGGCGATCCTCATGCCTTATTTTCTCGGTTCTTTCAGTTGCCTTGTTCCTTTTTGCTAATTAGTTTCCATGCTTTGTTCCTCAATCCAAATACCTAAAAAGCAAGGATTTACATCAGTTATAGGCACAAAATAAGCATTTGAGGACACTAAATATATTAAAATAAAGCCCTAAATGAGTCCAAATCGTGGACTCATCAACACCCCCAACTTAAACTTTTGCTTGTCCTCAAGTAAAACTCAAGTTCAGCAGTTAAAAAAGGATGTCTCAAACAGTGCTACACAAGACTCAATCATGAATGCACACAAAAAGACTCAACTTACTCATGCAAAGATCAATTGTTAACTCAAAGATTCAAGTTGTGACTCACCATTATCAAAGACTCCAAAGTTCACGATACTTGCTTCAAATGCAAATTCAAGCTTAACAAAGGTACTAAAATGCCCTCACACAAAGAGTGATTCCATATTCACACACAATGGTTCAACAATTTAAAGCTCCGGAACCAAATGAAACACTCACACTCACAAAGATGAACACAATGCATGATTTCACCCATAGGTTTGCCCTTATTTTCCAACCAACATTTGTTTCAGCTCACTCAAGATCAAAAAGGTCTTTTCAAGGCTTGTAATGGGGTTGAGTGTAAAGGTATGGTCATTTAGGCCCAATGGATGTAATCCTCATGAAATGTGGTATGAAGAACACTTTCTTTCCTTTTCTTTATCATTCTTATTCATGCTCAAAAGTCACCCCATTATTCATCTTCCATGGACTGTTGGACACCCCATTTTCTTTGCACTTTCACAACTTTATTCCATAACTTTTTCATTCTTTTTCTTTTTCTCTCTCTTTTTTTGTATGGAGGGGTTCCATCTTTCTCAACATCATGGGTCAAGGGGACTTCTTTGCATTTCTTGACTTACCTTCTCTTTTCACCACACCCCCAACATAGGCTTTTGGCCTAAGTTGTCTATTCACACAAATCACAAATCATGAGGATTAAGGGTCATGGATCAAGAAAGGTCACAATTCATCAAGTTTCTTCCAAAAAAAAGGCTAAGGATCAAAATGTGTTCAAGCGAGGTTCACACACTCACAAGGTAGGCCACAAAAAAAGGTATAGTGTCAAATTGTTTCAAACTCTTCAAAATTGCCTAAGATCATTTCAAGAGATTGCATCACTTAGTCAACCAGAACAACGGGGCAAATTCTAGGTGGCATCACACATGGTTCACGGTAAGCTCATTACACAAGGCATTGACACCAATGTCAAACAAGACTCCACACTTTTGCTAGTGTGCAATATTCATCACAAGAGACTCAATTTGATATTTGGCTAGTCACAACGAGATGCAAAAAGTTCACATATTGTCTATGCAACTTCATTTGGCCTCATCATAGCCGCACTTTCATTTTTTGTTTGATTATGAGCACTATTTAAGTCATAGGTATTGATCAAGATCGATACTCAAATTTGCAAGAGAACAACCACATTTAAACACAAACAAGACGTGGCATAATTTTTTTGGAAGGGTCCAAAAATCATTTGCAATTAACACAAGGAGACACAAGCTCAATCGTTCACAAAAACAGTGCAAAACACAATTATAGCTCAAAAACCCAATATATAAATAAAACCATAATTACAAAAGGTCACAAAAGGTGGGCCTCACCCCACCACAAATAAAAATCATTTATCCTCAAATGCAAGCAAAATAATATCCAAAAGTAAAAAACTAATAAAGAGGGAGGTAAAGAGGGATCCTGTCTAAACAGTCGCTCCATCTGTCTGGGCATCAGTGCCCAG
Organism: Solanum piurae; assembly: GCA_029582685.1. Taxonomy (NCBI): domain Eukaryota; kingdom Viridiplantae; phylum Streptophyta; class Magnoliopsida; order Solanales; family Solanaceae; genus Solanum; species Solanum piurae. Next base: position 41,801 of record JAJOOO010011767.1, on the reverse strand, counting down.
TGCATCACTTTGAACTTGGGCATCAGTGCCCGGAGTCACCTCAGAAGTAGTAGCATATCCACTGGGTCTACCTATGGTGGTGTCTCTCAAAGAAGTCTGGCGTGCGGTCTCAAACATCACATCCTCCAGGTCAGCCAGATCATCATAAACTGCAGCATCATGCACCTCTATCTACTCCTCGTCGGTCTCTGCATCCAACTCATCAACTGTTGCATCATCCCTATATACATCTCAGGTGGCAGCCGAGGGAATCTCTGAAGTCTCAGGAGCATCCAAATCATCTGCAGCCTCCAGTATTAAAGTGAAGTTAGTAGACTTGAGATAGTCTATATCCTTCCTCAAATCTGCTACTTTGGCTTTTAAAGTCGTAACCTCGGAGGTCTCTCCGTGTCTAATCTCACAAGCCTCAACTTTTGTGGTGAGAGTATCAATGGAAGTCTGGAGGGGGTAAGTGTAGTAATGATGGCACTCTCGATCATCCATGGGATGGATCTCTCAATTTTGGTCGCCCTCACGTCATCTGAATAGGCCAGGTGCCCCATCTTCAGGGTCATAGCTTGAGTGATCCTGGTGGGCTGGGCAGAGGTAGAGGCACCCGAGGACTATGAAGAAGAAGGGGGATATGTACCTGAAGGTCGGAGTAGGAAATGATGCCTCTGCAGGTATAGAATCAACATCAACCTCCGGAGAAGTATCTGTCGGAGCTTCTCTCCTCTTGTCAGCCTCCTCTCGTGTGTACTCGACCTCAATACACCGAATGTCAGTGGAGGAAGATGGGTTAACCTCAATATCTCTCGTATCATCCCGGGGCACTCCAGCACGCCGGCACAACTCGGTGATCAAGACTGGGAATGGAAGTGAGGTCTACTTCTGCTTGTCCCTCATGGCCATCTTGCTCAATGATAAGTCCCAAATTGAGCTACCTCTTCGATAAGATAGACCCTAAACAATCTACCTTTGCATGTCAGAGAATGGATTCATTTTGTGAAGTCATGATGGAGCTGCTGATGAATCCAAACCAATACCGGGCACCTACATTCAAATCCTTCTTCTTGATCTGGACTCCCGCCTCTATCCACTTTGGGGTGACATGAGAGAGAAGGGGGGCAAGACAACCCTTCAAGTCATCAGGGACTGAGCTGTCGCCAAGCCCTCATAATCATGCTCGAACCCTGTGGCTCTCTCAAGGACAACATTTATGATATCGCTGCGGCATCCAACTTCTACACCTCGAACCATGACCAACTTAATCGGTCTGAACTTGTTGGCATTCTTCTTGCTCTTCAGAACCAAGTCACCATACGCTGTATAGAACTCCCGGACCCATGAAGGAATATAGGGGCCTCGAGGCTTGGTGAAAATCTAAAATCTGTGCCATTGTAATAACTCCCTCACATCGGAGTATTTGCCCTCAAGGCCCTCAGTAGACAACAACTTCTCCTCGAGAATGATTCGCAATCCATCACCTTTCAACCTGTTGAGAATCCTGGGAGGAGGGCTGACTGGTGGCATAGGAGCCACAAGAGGTGCTAGAGCTGGTATTGAACCTGCTGGGGTGGAAACTAAGGGGACTCTAGATGAGTCAGGGTGATATCTAACCCCGATCTCATCCCGCCGGGACTGTAAGGGCTGGTCATCCTTAGGCTCAGATAAAGAAGCCTGGGAGTCAACAATCGCTCTCTCAGATATGGGTCTCTCGCCCTTGCCTTTGTCTCCTACTGGGAGATCTTGACTTCCCTTCTTGGGAGGATTTGATCCCCCTTCATTGATTGTGATACCCCGTGCTCTTTTTCGGGGTGGCATGTCGATGTTGGTCCTTACTATGTCTGCAAAACATCAAGAATAAGTGAAAAACAATTTAGGCAAAAGCACATAAAATAGTTGCAGAAAAAGTCGTCGAGCCAGTCGGTGAGTCACCGAATCCGTTTAACGAGCTAGATCGGGCTCACCGAAAGGATTGACTCAAAAATCTCAAAAAAATTTGGCATGTCGGCAATGGGAGGGCCTTTCAGCGAATCTCCGACAACATTCGGTGAGCAGAAACTAGCCCGCCAAAAGTTATAGTGCAATTAAAGATTCAGGGGTGCAGACAAAGGGCGAACAAAGAGAAGTATCAGTGAGTCGCCGAGTGCTTTCGGCGACCTCAGACTTCTCATCGAAAGTTACAGAATCAAACTACTCATTTAGCATGATATTAAAGGTGAGATGGGGAACTTCGGCGAACCGCCGAGTGGTTCGGCGAACCATCAAGTGGTTCGGCGAGCTCGACCCAGCTCGCCAAACGACCTAAGTATCTACTTTTAACTTAACTTCCCAAATTCAACCTCGCAACCCCCAAAAACAAAACCAAAGCATACACTTATCAAATTAAGCTCAGACCCAACATACCCATTCCCCCGTGATACTCAAACTTCTCCCGATTTGGCTAAATTTGGCCGTTTAACGACTTTTACCCTTAGGAATGACGTCAACCGCTCCATTATTGGGCAAAATATGTCATTTGGCACAAATATGGGCTACTTAGACTTCACCCGACTAAATCCAACAACATGCAAGCACAACTCCACAAATTTTAACTAATTTTAATGCACAAAATCACGGGAATTCAACAATATAAACATTACGGGCAAGATTTTCGAATCAACATAGGAACATACAAAAACAATTAAGATCAGAGAGGCCCAACACACGATATCAAGATAAAATTTCTTTCAAATGAGTACAAATTGCTAAAAATAAACTTGGGGTTCGAAAAACCAACCTTAGATGCCGAATAATCAAGATTGAAATGCTAGGTGGCAAAGTAATCCACTCCAAACACACAATCAACGACTCAAATATGATAAAAATACAAGAAATATAGATAATACTATGTGGGTGTGAGTTTGGGAAGATTAAAAGTGAAAGAGTTTGAAAGTTTAAACCTTTGGCCTTTAAAAACCGTCCAGTTCTCGCCCATTCAGAGACATTAGTTTTGCTCACCGACCCACTCGGTGACACGCCGAGTGGGCACTTACCTCGCCGAGTTTTACAGGACCTTTAGTTAATGTGGGGGTCCAAACGGCAGACTAGATCGTGATCGCCGACCTGGTCGGCGATTCGTCAAGTTGCTCCTGGGCTCATCGAGTTTTACAGACTTTAATTTAAAATTGTCTTGACTCCAACAACGGTACAAGTCAGGCTCGCCGACCTCTTTGGCGATGCACCGACCGGACTTTTAGCTTGCCAACCTGCAGTTTTTAAACACTTTCCACACTTTGACCTGCACATTCAACACACCATTATTTCAAACTTAAAAAGAAAGAAAATAAAACTTGGGTTGCCTCTCAAGCAACACCTTAGTTAACGTCGCGGCACGACGCAAGTCCACACTCAAAGCTCATTCTTGGGGTTAGCCATACTATCACTAGGCAAATTCCCTTGCTGTCTAGGGTTCAAATGAGACGAGATATGACCCATTTGGGTCTCCAACTGCTTGATCGATACTGAATGGGAGGTAACAGTCTGGCGAAGGGTTGACACGTTTTATTTCATTTCTTTTAAAATCTTGTCAGAACCCTCAGAGCGGCCACCTTCCGAATCCTTTGGCATTTGGCGCTCATGGGGAGGCACATACTTGTCCTTCTCCCCATCCTTCTAATTGGGATTCCTATCCCTCCATTCTCGATCACGATCACGATCCTTCCAACCTTCATCCCTGCTCCAACCTTGGTTACCACCCTGCCTCGGGTAGTTTGAACGATAACCACCACCTTGGTTGGCTAGGAAATTCACCTCCTCATTATACAAGGCTTCGAATTTGGCTTCTTCCAGATTATTACACCCGACACCCATGACATTGACACTCCGAGCACCAGCTCTCATGACAAAATGTCAAGTTGTGTCCTGATCTTGGCCATGTTCTGTTCCCTTTCTTGGTCTTTCTCCATCTGCTTCTTGGTCAATTTGAATGTGAGAGGAGAGACCTGGTCTTCACATGTGTACCACGCTCGATTGATTGTGTTCATGCCATCTAAGAGTTGAGCCGCTATCACATAAGGTTGCTGCATTAAATCTCCTGGAGAAAGTTGGTCAGCAACACCCTTATTTACAGAGTCAAGACTCCGATAAAACTACTGCAGCAGCACGTTGTCAGGCAAGCCACGAGTTGGGCATTGAAGCACCAACTTCTTGAATCGCAGCCAAGTTTCATGAATCGACTCGCCTTCCAAGCGCTTGGAGCTCTGAACCCTGTCCCGAAGAGTCATTATCTTTGAATGAGGAAAAAAATGCACTTGAAATGCAGTGACCAACTCCTCCCATGAAGTGATTGATTCACGTGGCAATTCAGCCAGCCACTTACATGCCTCTCCCATCAAAGAGAATGGGAACAACCTCAACCAGACCGACTCTTGGGAAATATTATTGAAGGAGAACGGTCCGCATACATCCACGAACTTTCTAATATGCTCATGGGGATCCTAATGAGCCAAACCATTGAACAACCCCTTCAATTGCAAGAGCTGCAACATAGTACTTGTGATGTGGAACACCAGATTCCCTTCAACCGGAGGCAAGCGAATGACACCAATACCACCCATAAGATGGGATCATTAGCATTAGGCTCGTTGACATCGTTAAGGTTTCCGATGTCATCTTGATGGCCTATTTGGCTGCCATTGCTGCCGATCACACTCATACTTCCGGTTTCAAAACACAAACAAGCAAAAAAAAATTAAAATTAAGTAAGTTCACTATAATTAACAAGAACAAAATTCAACTTAAGTAAAAATTCTCAAGTAACACCACTCCACGGTAGCAGTGCCATTTTGATTTCACGTATTAGGACACTTCTTCCAATTTTAAGTGCCAACGATCATTAGTCAGTAATATAACCAACTAAGTTAGTTGGGGTCGAATCCCACAAGGAGTGGTACGTATTTGAGAATCAATATAAAAGCATGAATATGTTCAAGTCAATCATAGGTCAAGACATTTACGAATAAAAGCATATTTCAAATTTAGGGTGACACAAGTGTCAAATATGGGGGTTTTGGTTTCAACTATCAGCTACACAACAACAAATAACACAAATTAACAAGTAATGAGACGGGTTCTTGGGATGTGATTGGATTATGGGCTAAGGTAGACAAATGGGTAATTGTAATTAGCTGTAAATCAGTGAATAAGCTAAACTTTAGTGAGATAAACTTTCTCTCGAACAATTTACCCCAAATCAAATTGGTTTCTATCGAACACCAATAAGCAGCAATTAAGGGTAGCCTACACTTTAGTCCATTCACTCTCTCGAGCTGAATGTGTGAAAAAGGGTTTAGGATTCACTCTCTCGAGCTGAACCCATGACAACCCAATACCCACAGACCATCAATTCAGTAATCTTGGTTTTAGAACCTCTCTCTTGAGCAAGCCAAATACACGAAGGTAGAGTTGCATTTGCAATTACAACCCTTTAGCTTAAGCCATAATTACTGAATGAAATCACTTTTAAACAGCATTTAGACTATCAATTAACAATACCCAACAACTAAATCAACTCATAATCACACCCCAAGAATTGGGGTTGTAGCTAGACATCATAAAAAGATAGAAATCGTTACCAAATTGTGTTTCCATCAACTGGGTAAGATTAATTTCGTCTTTACAAAGGTCAAGGTTGAAGAATCTCAAAGACCCACTTCTAATTTCTCAAAAATGGAAATCTTCAATTCTTCAAAGGCAAGGAAATTGTCTCAATACTCTCAGTTCTAAGCTCTCAAACTTTAAAAATAATTCTAATGATAGATAGATACTAAAATTCATTTTTTAAAACTAAATATTAAAAAAAAGTATTTATAGTCGCCAAAAATATGTTGCGAAGGACCATTCGATGCCTTAGTCGGGATTGCTGATCCACTCGACTATCCGCCCTTTGGTCAATTCCATCGTCTTTTTTCTTTGGCCTTCAACATCTTAGAGTTCTGTAACTTTGGGCGATATAAACCTAACAACTCTCATTAAAGTCATTAAAGTATTTTTCCCACATTCAGATCTCTCGGCGCAGTTTAGGTGAACTAACGTGCGCCATGCCTGAAAATGGCGAGGGGACGAGGGAAGAAGACTAATATGATCATCGGAGATACAGTAACAAAGATACAACTAGCAAAAGGTCATGATATGGTAGGGAAAAGTACTGGGGTTTTGATAGAACAATGGTTTGCATTACCGGGTGCCAAAACTCCAACTCAGAATGCTAAAACCCCGATCCAAAATAGTATGATTATGTTGTAATTGACATGCCTAGGAAGTGCGATAAGCCATTCAAAGGAGAAGGTTTCGGAATTGAGGAAAACTATAGGGGAAATGGGTGAAGAGATGGAGAAGAAGGGTGAAGAGGTACCAAAGAGGAAGTGGGCAAGCCTTTTCAAAGGTAATAGACTCGCTGCACAAGGAATGACACTCCAATATGTGGCACCAATAGTGAGAAATGGTGAAATAGTGGTGGAATTGTGTAAAGCTGAGGTGGAGTTGGAAACGCAAAAGTGGGAACAAACATTGATCCTCTATGTGGTGGGGGCTGAACCTACCATTGTTGCACTTGAAAGGTACATAGCAGCTAACTGGAACTAAATTGCGAAACCTAAAGTTTACTATCATAATGATGGGTATTTCCTTGTAAAGTTCACTACGCTAGAAGATAGAGATGAGGTCTTTCATACAGGGCCTCGTATGCTGAATCAAAAACCCATCATTGTGAAAAAATGGACGCCTGATTTTGATTTTACTAAGGAGATAATGCAGACTATTCCTATATGGGTTAAGTTTCCAAACTTACCATTGAATTGTTGGGGTGTGCATTCACTAAGCAGAATTGGGAGTGGATTGGGTATTCCAATTTATGCTGATGAGTGCACCACATAGGTAGATAGAATCTCCTATGCTAGACTACTTATTGAGATGGATATTACTCGAACCTTACCTACGGAGATAAATGTAGAGGATCCTAATGGTAGAAGTTTCAAGCAGGTGGTTAAGTATGAGTGGGTACCAAGCTATTGTCCTACTTGTCTGATAATAGGACATACATGTAAACGAGATGATGCAGAGATTAAGGCTAAGCCAAAGAAAAATAAACAAAAAATGGAATGGAAACAATGTGTAAATGTGAAGCAAGGAGCAGAAGAGGAGCAAATTGAGAATGGTGGGGGTTGCAGCGAGCCAGAATGCAACCAAAGGCCTGGAAAAAAGATAGTTGCTGAGGAGCAGAAACAACTGAATCAATGGAGTGCACTGAGGGGAAAATCTGCAGCTAAAAGTGAGATACAATATGAAGACAACCAATTAATAATTTCAAATGATTTCAGTGTATTTCATAACCATGATACAAGGTTTATGGCAGGAGGAGGTAGAGATAAAGGTGGCAGCAGTGGAGAGACAAGAAGTAATACCCTTAATCCTCAACAATGCAGTTAGTAGCATGGAATGTTAAGGGACTGAATAAAGTTCATAAGCAGAAGGACGCCAAACTGTTTGTTAGAATGAATAATGTTAGTATCATAGCTCTTCTTGAACACAAGATTAAGGACCAATAAACAATTAAGGTTATGAAAAAAATTGCACCAGGGTGGAGAAGCATTGATAACAATATTTACAGTAATAAGGGGAGAATGTGGATATTATGGGACCTTCAAGTTATTGAGTGTGACCCATTAATAATTGATGAATAGTTTATTCACTCAGAAGTGAAGATCAGGGCTTTAAACTATAAGTTTTGTTTTACTGCTATATATGGTTTACATACCATTGAAGCTAGAAGGAGTTTATGGGGATATCTAAGAAACATTAATTCAGGTCAACAGGAACCTTGGATATTTATGGGGGACTATAATGCTATTCACAGAGCTGAAGATAGGATGATTGGAGCTACAGTTCATGAAGGGGAAACTAAAGACTTTGAAGATTTTCTTGTTGACACAGGCATGACAATACTAAGACATAATGGAAGGGAGTTTACTTGGACAAATGGGCACACTTATAGTAGAATTGATTGGGCTTTGGTGAATGCTAAATGGATGTTTGATATGCAATTCACAGAAGTGAAGGTATTAGATCCAGGATGCTCTGATCATTCCCCACTTTGTATTACACTGAAGCAAGAAGAGGATATTAGGCATAAACCTTTTAAGTTCCTAAACCATCTGGCAAAACATGAGAATTTTCAGGAGATTGTACAGAGAGCATGAAAACAAAGACCAAGTATTGGGACAATGTATGGAGTATGGCAGAAGTTACAAAATGTGAAAAGAGGTTTGAAAGAACTAAATAGTGTTGCATTCTATGGGGTACAAAATAGAATAAGAATGTATAGGCAACATTTGAGGGATGTACAAAGTACTATGAGGAAACCAGGGCAAGCACAAGCCATCATTGAGCTAGAGAAGGAGGTTAAACTGAATCTGAAAAAATGGATGAATATTGAAGAAAGCATCATGAAGCAGAAATCAAGGGTACAATGGTTACAGTTGGGAAATGGAAACACAACATACTTTCATGCTAGCTTGAAGAATAGAGAAGCTCAGAATAGGATCACAAGCTTAATCACAAATATAAGAAGTAATATTACTAGTAGAGCTGAGATTGAGGAAGAAATTACAGGTTTTTACAAGCAATTATTGGGATCTTGTGCCACTCAATCACCTGATGTAAGCATAAGGGTAATGAAAGATGGTCCAGTTTTGAATAGAAGTCAACAAAGTCACCTGATTGCACCTGTGAGCAGAAAGGAAGTAGTTATGGTATTGCAGGGTATAAATGACAACAAAGCTCCTGGATGTGATGGTTTTAATGCATATTTCTTCAAGCAGACTTGGGGACAGATAGGAGAGAAAATTACTGATGATGTCCTACATTTTTTTTCCACAAGTAAATTATGTAAAGTCATTAACTGCACCACTGTGACCCTTATACCAAAAGTAGCTCATCCTTCCAAGGTATCAGAGTTTAGGCCTATCTTCTGTTGTACTTTATTATACAAGATCATATCCAAAGTGTTAACAAACAGGATGCAATGTCTGATGGAGGTATTGGTGGATAAAAATCAGTCTGCTTTTGTGCCAGGCAGGCTGATAAATGACAACATCATCTTAAGCAATGAGTTAGTAAAGGGATATGAGAGAAAGGGAGTATCCCAAAGATATATGCTTAAGGTAGATATGAAAAAGGAGTATGATTCTGTGGAATGGAACTATCTTAAGCAGGTAATGACTTATCTGTAATTTCCTGAGAAATTTGTTGAGTGGATATACCAGTGTATTAGTACAGTAACATATTCCATTCTCATAAATGGACAGCCTAGTACCACTTTTCTTGCAAAGAAAGGATTAAGACAGGGGGATCCGCTATCTTCGTTTTTGTTTGTGTTAGCTATGGAGTATTTGACAAGATTGACCAAGAAACTACACCATGATCCAAACTTCAATTTCCATCCTAAGTGTGAAAGAATGCAAATAGTGCCAATCAGTTTTGCTGATGATCTCCTACTGTTCAGTAGAGGAGATATGGTATCAGTTAGATTGATGTTTGGCCTATTCCAAGAGTTCTCCTTTGCTTCTGGGCTAGTTGCAAATGCTGATAAGAGTTCCATTTATTTTGGAGGTGTACCAACAAATGTACAAAGTGAAATACTTCATGAATTAGGTTTCTCACAAGGCTATCTACCTTTTAGATATTTAGGAGTCCTACTGAGTACTAAGAGGGTGTCTATCCTACAATATCAACCTTTGATTGATAAGATAATGAGCAGAATACAGAGTTGGACTTCCAGATTTCTCTCTTATGTAGGAAGGACTCAACTAATTAAGAGTGTCTTGTTCTCCATTCAGGTGTTCTGGTCATAGGTGTTTGTGCTGCCAAAAAACGTTATCAAATGTATTAAAACATTATGCAGGACTTTTTTGTGGACTGAGGGAATAGATGCATCCAAGAAAGCACTAATTGCTTGGGAACAACTATGCAGTCCTAAAATTGCAGGGGGTCTCAATCTGTTGAATATCCAAGCATGGAACAAGGCTGCCATAAGTAAACTATTATGGAATTTGAGTACTAAGAAAGATAGACTATGAGTGAAGTGGATTCACATGTATTATGGGAAACAAGGGACTCTGTGGGGTGTTTTAGCCCCTCAAGCTTCATGGATGGTTAAGAAGATACTCCAGATGCACAAATAATTTGAGATTTTTTGCTGAAATGAGGAGTATGTTAAGAGTATTGAAAAATTCTCTATAAAACAGTTATATAAAACCATTAGAGGAGAATACCAGAAGGTGGAGTGGAGGAGGATTACCTGTAATAATTCAGCTTGTCCTAAGTGGATTTTCATCTTATATTTAGCTCTACATAACAAGTTACTTACAAGGGATCGATTAGCAAAATGGGGTTGTGTGGAAGATCTACATTGTGTATTATGTTAAGCTGAAGATGAGACCCATAATCATTTGTTCTTTCACTGTGTATTCTCAGCACAGGTCTGGAAGAAGCTACTATGCTGGAAAAATATAAGGATGGAAGCTAAAGGATGGGAAGAGGAGACAAGGTGGGCAAATACATATTGTAAAGGTAAGCAAGCAAAGGCCGAGATATATAGGATGACATTGGCTGCAAGTGTGTACCTCATCTGGCAGAAGAGGAATCAAAGAATTTTCCAGAAAGTTACAAGAACTCCGGCAATGCTGGCAAAACATGTTGTTCAAGAGGTGCATATGAGAGGGAGATCAAGAATACATTTAAACTATGTCCTAGAAACTTTGAATTTTTATCCTGAGTAGATGCAAGTTTTAGATAGAGTGGGAATAGTGTAGCAAGTGTTTGATAGAACAGGGAGTTGATAATGCATAGTTGGGAGATGTCCAGTATGCATGAGTTACTGTTTTGTCTGTTCATTTGGTAATAAAAAATATTTACTTGCCAAAAAAAAAAAAAAAAACTTTGGGCAATATAGCACTGCATCGCGGAACCGTTCGGCCTCACATCGACTGCTCTATTCTATCGCCGACTTGATTTTCTCCTTTTGGGCTTGGCACACTGGAACTTTATGCAAGATCATGGCCATTCGGCGACTCACCCAATGGTTTAGATAATCCTCAGGTCTTCTTTTCTTCGTTCTTTCAGCTACCTTGTTCCTTTTTACTTATTAGTGCCCATGCTTTGTTCCTCAATCCAAATACCTGAAAATCAAGGATTTACATCAGTTATAGGCGCAAAATAAGCATTTGAGGACACTAAATCTATTAGAATAAAGCCCTAAATGATTCCAAATCGTGGACTCATCAATGCCTGACTTATTTCGCCGAGTAACTCCAAAGATGAAATTCTTGGAACTTATAAATGCAATTTTAAAAGTAGTTTTGAGAGTTCCCACATTGTCCAGTGCTGGGTTTTTGATCCTCAACATTCCAAACACTGATTTTACACTTTTTGAGTAGATATTTAGGGTTGGTTTTGATTTTGAACCTTTATTGGAGCATTTGAAGACTCGTAGATTGTTACCTTATCTGATGGAGAACATAGTTGGTAATGATTTCTTGATTTTTATGATGTTTGGCTAAAAAACCCATTCTTAGGGGTGTGATTATGAGATTGAATGTTTCAATTAGCTTATAGGTGTTAGTATTTTATGATTTTATTGTTGATTTGAAGTGGGTTCAATTAATAGTTGAGTTTTAATTGATGAATTGTAGTTGCAAATGCAATTGTAGTTTAGCATTCTAAGCTTGCTTGAGAAAGAAGTATTAGAGTGAAAATTGTTAGTTGATGATTGTAGTCATTAGGTTATCATAGACTTAGCTTGAGAAAGGGGGATCTAAACTCAACCCTACCAATCTAGCTTGAAAAAGTAGATTGATTGAGGTATTGGATTGTTCATAAGTGATATGCTTGTCGAGGTTCAAAAGACCTCGCTTGATTCGTGATAGTTGATTGATAAATGACCATTGCACCTAAACCCTAGCCTACCCACTAAGATTCAACGACTTCTAGTAAATAATAATCTTCCATTTTGCGAATTTGGCATTTAATTGATCACACTCTCAAGAAATCCTCTCTACTTGTTTACTCTCAGTTGTTCATAGTTGTTAACTGATCACTCTAATCCCCCCCCCCCATTTGATATTAATTGTCAACCCCTTATCATTTAGATTAGAGTTTAAAAAAAGTCTACATCTACAAATGATAAGACCACCATTTTACTTCTTAATCGAATTCTTTACCGTATCACTCCCTGTGGGATCAACCCCAACTCTTAGTTTTATACTTGTTAGCGACCGCCTACACTTAGAATCAGATAAAGTGTAGTTGAGCATTATCAAAATTAGCGACGCTGCCGGAGAGTGGTGTTTATAATTCTTTTAGTAAAGTTTAGTTGTGAACTAATCTTGTTGTAGTTGAATCAACTTATTTTTGTTTGTTGTTGACTGTTCTTAAACAGGTGAAGAGATGAGTGTTAATGGGAGCAATGCTAGCCAACTTTGTCACAATGATGACTTCGGTAATTTGCACGATGTCTATGAAGATCAGTTGGGAAGTGCGAGTGATATTTAATTGCCTCCGACTGTGGGCAACACAGTGTTTCATGTGACAAACACTATGTTGTAACTGCTGCAAATGAATGGTCTCTATGGAGGTCTTGCTACTGAGGATCCCCATGACCACATCCGAAACTTTGTGGATGTGTGTAGTCCATTTTACTTCAAGAATATCATGCAAGAATCGATCCGACTTTAGTTGTTTCCCTTTTCTCTAATGGGGGAGGGAACAAAGTGGTTGACCGAGTTGCCAAGGGAATCAATTAGTTCTTGGGAGGAGCTCACCGAGGAATTATATGAGAGGTTTTTCCCTCCTTCGAAGATGGTCAAATTGAGGTATAGCATTCAAAACTTTAAGTGTGTTGATGGCGATCTGATCCATGAAACATAGTTGAGATTCTATAAGATGTTGTTGTAATGTCCAACTCACGGGCTACCGAACAACGTGTTTCTATGATATTTCTATCAGAGCCTCGACATGGTAAACAAAGGTGTGGCAGACCAACTCATTCGAGGAGGAATCATGAGACAACCATTTGATATAGCATCAACCTTTCTTGATGAGATGACAAAGATAAACCGTCCATAGTATACTAGAGACGACCAGGTGTCTCCTTTGAACTTTGGGCTGACAAAAGAACAAATGGAAAATAATAAGGAGCGAGATAAAAACATGGTCACAATGATGACCCAAATGGACCTATTGATAAAACATGTCATGCGAAGTGGTGCAAAGGCTGTAAATGTAGTCGGAATTGGCGGAGTTAACCCTGATGAAGCACAATTTGAGGCTATGTACAATGATGAAGTGAATTTCTTGACAAACCAATGAGGGGTTTATCGTCCAAATTATCCAAGGTCAGGCAGAAATCAAGGTTGGAACAGGGATTGCGATGATGGTTGGAGAGACCGAGATAGGGAATGACATGACCATGGTACAGATTGAAGTAAGCGGGATTGCGACAAAGATCGCTATGTTCCCCCTCATGAGCGTCAAAATCCAAAAGAGCCATGGGGTGATCCTAAAAATTTCCGCATCGAAGATATGCTTGCTCGTATTCTTAACAAAGTGGAAGGATCGAAAAAGGTGCTAAAATAAATGAAAGATGATGTATCTTCTCTAAACCAAATGGTTACTTCACACTCGGTGTCTATTAAGCAGCTGGAAACACAGATGGGTCAAATGTTAGCTCATTTAAACCCAAGTTCAAAAGGGGATTTACCAAATGATACTATGGTTAACCCAAATAATGAATCTTGAAAGCTTGTTTACGTCGTGCCACAACGTTAACTAAGGTGTTGCTTGGGAGGCAACACAAGTTTTAGTTGTTATTGAATAACGTATAATGTATGTGCAGGTTGAAATACTCATTCTAACATAACAACAAGTGGGCGATGGAAGGACCCTTTCGGTGAATCGCCAATCGCCCCCCACCCAGGATCTCCCAAGTGTATCACCTACCTTAGGACCACTTTTGACACGCATTCTGGAAAATTTGGTGAGCCACAGAATTTTTCGGTGCACCACTGACGGGTTCAGCGATCCCGATTTAGCTTGCCCTTTTTGCTCCAACTGAAGGGACAATATTCTGGAAAATTTGGCGACCCAAATTCAGTTCGGCAACTGGCCGAATGGTTCAGCGTTCTCGGAATGCCTCACCAATTGGGCATTAAGTGAAGAGTTCCTTTACTCTAATCTTCTCATTCAGTGATCCTTACTTTCTAGTATTATCACTTAAATTAGTTGTATTTGCATTGAGGACAGTTCCTAGTCTTTCCTCGGGAGGGGGAGGGTGTTTGTGAAAAGCCCAATATTAGATTACTGATTTTTAACCCTAGTTAATCCATCTCTTGAATGCTGAATTTGTGAATATGGTTGTTCTCTCGTATATTTAAGAAACAATTGTGATCAATATCGATGACTTGAATAGTGCTCTTTATTCAACAATATGTTTGTGCAAGTCCACTGAGGAAAATTTGAGTTTCATAAGTCATGTGTGAACTCTTAGCATCTCATTATGACAAGTCAATTATTGAAATGAGTCTTGTGATGATCGTTGCACGCGAGTTCAAGTTGTAGAGTCATGATCGATAATTGTATTGAATGCCTTGTGTGATGAGATTTTCCTGAAATATGTGCTTGGTGATACCTAGAACTTTCCCCGTTGGTCCAATTAACTAATGTAGGCGATTAAAAGTAATGATCTTAGGCACAAATTTTGGCGAGTGAACCAAATTGTTATTATACCTTTTTTTGACCACCTTGTGAGAGTGTGAACCTAGCTTGGCACCATTTGAGCCTATCCTTTTCTTTGGATGAAACATGAGCACATTTGACCTCTTTACTCCCCACCTAAAATCTTCATGAAGCATTGGTTTGTTTTGAATAGACAACTTATGCCAAAAGCCTAAGTTGGGGTGTGATGAAAAATAGGAAGAGTCAATAAGTTGTGAAATTCATCCTTGAAGGATCGTGTTGAAAAAGATGGAACCCCTCCATATAAAAAAAAAGAGAAAGAAAAGAAAAGCAAAAGAAGAAAAAGATTGAAAAAGAATGGTGTAGTGAACCTTGTGCATGAATAAAAGAAAAGGGTGTCCAATGAGTCATAGAAGAATACATGTGCTTGAACGGACTTTTGGTGGATTGTGAAAATGAAAAGAGTGAAAGAAAAGGGGAAGAAGTTAAATGCAAGCCATGCTTCATGAAGGTAGAAGTCACTAAGACAAATGATCATACCTATACCCTCGGCCCCGTAACAAGCCTTGAAAGACCTTAGTGATCTATATTGAGCTTAATGTCATGTTGATTGGAAAATACGGGCAATGGGTGGAATCACACATTTGTTTATCTTTGAGAGTGCGAGAGTTGATATTGATTCCTAAATTCTTAAATTTTGATGAGCTTTGTGGGCATGTAATCATTGTTGATGTGAGGGCATTCAAATACTTTTGTTGAGCTTGAATTTGCATTCAAAGCAAGCATTGTGAGCTTGGTTTATATTTGATGACGACTAGTCACAGTTTGAAACTTGTAGTGCACATTTGAACATTACATGGGTAGTTTGAACTTCGTGTGCATTCATGTTGAGTCTCTAGTAGAAGTATTTGTAGACATCTCTGTTGAACTGATTTATCTTATGTTTTACTTGATGACAAGCAAAAGTTTAAGTTGGGGGTGTTGATGAGTCGGGGATTTCGACTCATTTAGGGTTTAACATTCAAAGTTTTATTTTCCTCAATGCCTATTTTATGCTCTAAACTGATGAGAAAGTGCTAATTTGCAGCAATAAAGGCAAAAGAGCAAGGCTAGGGAATTACCAGGCAAAAATGAGCGAAAAAGCTAAAGAAATTGAAGGAAAGCAAGGTTGGTACTTGCCAAAGCCACTCGGCGGGTCGTCGAGTGGACCTTCAGCTCGCCTACAGTTCCAGCAAGCCAGCCCATGATCCAGACCAGCTTGGCGATCTTATGGGTATTTCATCGAGTCGCCGAAGATTTCATCGAGACCGACTTAGCCCGCCAAAAGTTACAAAGTAAGCGGTGAAAAGGTAGACCAAAACGACGAGACGAGGACCACTTGGCGCGTCGCTAACTAAGTCGGTGAGCCCGATCTTGATCGCCTAAAGTTACAACAAAGGAAGGGTAAAAAGCCAAGACAAGAAGGCGATGAAAGGGGCACTCGGCGTATCGCCGAATAGGTCGGTGAAGCCCGACTTATTTTGTCGAGTGATTCCGAATCTGAAATTTTTGGAACATATAAATGTAGTTTTAAAAGGAGTTTTAAGAGTTCCCACATTGTCTAGTTTTGGGTTTTTGATCCGCAATATTCCAAACACTAATTTTACACTTTTTGAGTAGAGATTTAGGGTTGGCTTTGATTTTGAACCTTTATTGGAGCATTTGAAGACTCGTAGATTGTTACCAAATCTGATGGAGAACATAGTTGGTAATGATTTATTTCTTTTTATGATGTTTGGCTAAAACCTCCATTCTTAGGGGTGTGATTATGTGATTAAATGTTTCAATTAGCTTATGGGTGTTAGTATTTTATGATTTTATTGTTGATTTGAAGTGGGTTCAATTAATAGTTGAGTTTTAATTGATGAATTGTAGTTGCAAATGCAATTGTAGTTTAGCATTCTAAGCTTGCTTGATAAAGAAGTATTAGAGTTAAAACTGTTAGTTGATTATTGTAGTGACTGGGTTATCTTATACTTAGCTTGAGAGTGTGGGTCTAAACTCAATCCTTCCAATCTAGCTTGAAAAAGTATATTGATTGAGGTATTGGGTTGTTCAGAAGTGATATGCTTGTCGAGGTTCGAAAGAACTCGGTTGATTCGTGATAGTTGATTGAGAAATGACTATTGCACCTAAAGCCTAGCCTACCCACTAAGATTCAACAACTTCTAGTAAATTATAATTACCCATTTTGCAAAATTGTCATTCAATTGATCACACTCCCAAGAAATACCCTCTACTTGTTTACTCCCGATTGTTCGTAGTTGTAAACTGTTCACTCTAATCCCCCCATTTGACATTAATTGTCAACCCCTTTTCATTTAGATTATTGTTTCGAAACTTTCTATATTTACAAATGATTAGACCACTATTTTACTTCTTAATCAAATTTCTTACCGTATCACTCTCTGTTTGATCGACCCCAACTCTTAGTTGAGTTTTTACTTTGTTAGCGACTGCCTACACTTACAATTGGATGAAGTGTAGTTGAGTGTTATCAATAACTCTAACCACCTCTCTTGTCTGAGATTAAGCTCTTTCTAACTGAAAATATATTGGACATTGAAATGATCGGTGAACACATCTACATGAACACTATAGAGATAGTGATGCCATATTTTCAAGAAAAATACTACCTTTTGCAACTTGAGATCATGAGTGGGGTAGTTCTTCTCATGAACCTTGAGCTCTCTAGAGGCATAGGCTATAACAATACCATATGCATCAATACATAACCAAGTCCAACTCTGGATGCATCACAATACACCACAAAACCTTTTGTACCCTTTGGTAGGGTCAACACTGGGGCAGTAGTCAACCGAGTTCTCAATTCCTGAAAACTTTTCTCACAAGCTTCCGACCATTGAAACTTAACTATTTTTCGAGTCAACTTTGTCAACGGGGAAGAATGGATGAAATCCCCTCGACAAACCTTCTATAGTAACCAACCAACCCCAAGAAACTCCTTATGTCAGTTGGAGATGTGGTTCTTGGCCAGTTCTATACTGCTTCAATCTTTTGAGTGTCAACTCGAATCCCTTCTCCAGATACTATTTGGCCTTAGAATGCCACAAACTCAAGCCAATACTCACACTTGGAAAATTTAGCATACAAATCTCTATCTTTGAGGGTTTGGAGAACTATTCTGAGATGACTAGCATGATCCTCCTCATTTCTTGAATAAATCAGTATGTCATCAATGAAGACGATAATAAACATGTCAAGATACGACTTAAACACTATGTTCATAAGATCCATGAACGCTACAGGAGCATTAGTCAAGCCGAATGGCATAACAAGAAACTTATAATGACCTTTGGGGTCTTGAATGTTGTCTTTGGGATATCACTTTCTCTTACTCTCAACTGATGATAACCAGATCTGAGGTCTATCTTAGAGAAGCAAGTGGCACCCTGAAGTTGGTCAAGAAGATCATCAAATCTCGGAATGGGATACTTATTATTTATGGTGACCTTGTTCAACTAGCAGAAAACAATACATATTATAAGACAACCATCTTTCTTTCTCACAAATAGGATCGGAGCACCCCAAAGTGAGACACTAAGTCGAATAAAACCTTTATCAAGAATATCTTTCAACTTCTCTTTCGACTATTTTAACTCAGCTAGGGCTATTCTATATAGAGGAATAGAGATAGGTCGAATATCAGGAAGAATATCTATTCCGAAGTCAATATCTCTCTCAGGAGGGACTTCGGGAAGTTCATCTAGAAAGACCTCTGGAAATTTAGTCACAACTCCAACTAACTGAATTGGCGATGTCTCGACACTAGACTCATTAACTTGGACTAAGTGATAGATGCACCCCTTAGATACCTTAGGGTACGAAATGAAATGACCCTTAGGCACAGCTGAACTGCTCCTCCACTCTAAGACAGACTCATTAGGAAACTGAAACTTGACTACTCGAGTTCTACGATGAACTGAGGCATAACAAGCATGAAGCTAGCCATACCTAGAGTAACATCAAAGTCCATCATGTCTAACTCGACTAAGTCAGGCATAGTGTCCTTGTGATTGACAGAGATGGTGCAATCACGATAAACTCTTTGTGCCAAATATAATAACCAACAAGTGTAGAAGCACTGAAGGGTTCAAGAAGTCATTCAAGAAGAATATTGAACCTCATATCTATATACAGAGTCACAAAAGATAGACTCGCACCTTGATCAAGTAATGCATAAACATCAAAAGTAAAGACTTTGATCATACCAGCGACCACATCTGGTGAATTCTCCTGCTCTTGGTGACTGGTTATATCATATAGACAGTTTGCTCCTCCGCATATCCCTAAAGTAGCTCCTATTAGAGCAACTCTATCTACTAGATCAGCTGAAAAATATTGGGATCTATTGCCTCCAATACCACTACCCTGCATGTTCTTAGGGCACTCTCTCATGAAGTGACCTGTCTTCCCACACTTCAAGCAACCATTGGAGTAATCACGGCATGCTTCTGGGTGGTTTCTAATGCACTTAGCACATGTAGGAGTCCAATTAGCCCCTTGTGCCACACTACCCTGAGACTGAGTAGGTCTAGCCTAGAGTTCTGGTTCCTGAACTCACCTATGTTCTTTGGTGAAAGTGCACTAGTTAATGATGTTGCAGGCCTAGTTGGCCTTTGTTGATGAGATGACCGGTTCATATTTTCAGTCTTCTATTTTCCGTACTCATGACATATTGTCTTAGCCCTCGTGTCGCGGAACTCCTCTCTATCTTTCATCTTATCTTCCTCAACCTGTTGCACATGGATCATAAGCCTTACTATGTCCATGTCTCCTATCAACATAGTTGTCTTACCCTCTTTACTTGATAAGCGAGACAACCCAGACACAAACAGTCTCATCATGCTTCTCATATCTGCCACCATCTCTGGAGCATAAAGGGACAACTGGGTGAACTTGAGGCTGTACTCATGCACACTCATGGTCTCCTGATTCAAGTTCGACAATTCCCTTAGCTCACACGGAAAGAAGCGCCCTAGAAAGACGTTTTCAAAAATAGTCCAGCTCGCAAGTGGTGCCCTTCAGCCCTACTCTTTTTCCATTGGTTGTACCAAATTCATGCAACACTCTTGAGATGGTATGTAGCTAACTCTACACGCTCAACATCAACAATACACATAACTTCAAACACTTTTTGCAGTTCCTCCACAAAGTTCTCTAGATCCTTAATGACATTTGACCTTGGAATTCTGGAGGATTCATTCTCAAGAACTCACGGATCCTAGATGTATCAGTCACATCCTGATGAATCACTCTTTGTTGACCAGCTTGATTGTCCACAACTTGACTCAACATCTGAATAGCATCCCAAAACTCAGCATTAGTGACCTCTCTCTGAGGAGGTTGCACTTATGGTGCATTGGGTACCCCTTGATCTTGAGGATCAACATTTCTTCTTGAAGGACGACCTCGAAGAACTTTTCGTGGAGGCATGATCTGAAAATATATGCACAATCCCGAATTAGAAAGAAACTTTTATAGATTTGAACTTTATCGCACAAAAACGAGTAAGAAGGAAGTGAAATATTTCCTAAATGTTGTAGCCTTCTAATTATATGTGTGGCAAGTTTCACACCGATAACAAGGAATCTACATACACGACTTCATAGACACCCTAGGACTCTTGAACTGTGTCCTCTGATACCAAGTTTGTCACTCCCTGAGCCTACACATTGGACGTGGCCGACACTTGAGAACTATCGCTGGTCCCCAAGAGAACCATTGGCATGGCTCACTACTCGGTGGAAGACATTACTCAACAACAAGAACTTTGAATGCAAAGATTAACTCAAATTGTCTCGACAATAGATAACTCAGAAATGTCTGGAAATATTCAAATAGCCATAAGAAGGGAACTCAAGTCGCAAAACATTAACAAGGAAATGGGAAAAGAATCCTCAACCACTACTGTCTATGAAACCTCTAAATACTACGATAAATGTAGGAATAAAACCCACGACATCTTAACAAGCTAAAAAATGTAAATGTGGAACCCTCCGGAAAGCAAAGAGGTTCACCAAAGCTAACTGGAATGCAAATGGTATCAATAGAGCACATGTTCATGACCCTGAACACTTGTATCTCCATCATGAAAAGATGCAGGTCGAATGATGTTAGTACATTGAATGTACGAGCATGTAAAGGGAAAACTGAAAGTAATAGATAACTGAAAAGACAAAGCTGGAAGGAATACTCACCTCAACTCAACTCAATATGAAAGCAACATATATAAAGATTTTGACACAGTATATATCAACTCAATATGTATAAAAATACAAAAAGTATACTCTTTACTCTTATTTTGGAGATTCTCTAACCGATAACCATCACTATGAGCTACGTGATGATTCATCATCCCGCCCATGCTACCAGAACTATCCTATACCTTGTCAGGGTATAGAAAACCTCAACTAAGTGGATCCACTAAGCTATGCTTAAAAGCAATCGGGGATCATCTAAAAGGTATGATCCTTTACCCATGTTGGCATACATGGTTTATGAGGACTTTGAGTTGTCTGAACTCATCCACATATCGGTGCTCAATACTACTCCCAATAATATATATTCATGCTCAAATGTTTAAAACATATATGTTTCTCAATTTGAGGTAATTACTCAAAAAATTCTATTAAAAGAGGTAATACTCTGAAACTCCTCTGAACCTGTAAACTCATTTAGAAATCGATGTTCCTCTCTTTTAAATGTAAAAGTATTACGTACATTGGAATACTTAGTTCGCTTATACTCATTTTGAAACATGAAACTCAACTCTCCTCATGTTCATACTCATTTACTCAAGACTTAGTTCAAAACTATAGTTGATTGCAAAACAATTCTTAAATTTGACTCGAAAAGGTCCTCTTGAACTTTCCTCTTAACTTTACTTAAATTTAAAAATGTAAATTAAGAGATGTGATTAGGATATGCATGATCATTAAAGGATTAATGAAGATTTTAAGAGTGAATATAAAGAATAGAACTCTGGTATGATGTGAGGGAACACACACGGAATGAAGGATAGAAGGGTAAGAGACCTAGCGACCCTAGTGCACTGAGTGGCGCGGGGCGCCAGCTCCAAAACAACTAAACAATGTTTGGGGCTCACTGAGTGGCGCACCGTGCCAGGCCCCAAACTATTGGGCAGTATTTTTGGAGCTATGGTGGCACGCCGCTCTATGCCCCTGTCCAGAAATTTGACAAATTTTCATCCTCAATTTCATGTCCTAACTCATCTAGAATCAAATGATCTTTTCAAAACTCTTTTTGATTTATAAACCCCACACAAATTTAACGAAAACCCAAAAAAAATCCACCAAGAAACAACACTCATTCGAAAGACCCTTACCTCAAGAACTCAAAACCACCATTGTTAAATAATGGGGCTAAAACTCAAGAAATTCGCAAGAAACTCAATCAATCAACTTCAAGAATGAATAAATGGATGAAAATTACATGATTGGCATGAGGGTGAACAAACCCAACACTATAATAACTTACATACCTCGTAAGAACAAGAGAAATCCTTCGTTCTTTAAAGAACGCTTGAAACCCTTCTCTTCTCTCCTCTTGAAACTTTACCCTAACTTTTAAGCGTTTAGGAATGTGAGAAAAAAATTAGCGCCTGATTAGACCCTCATATTAGGTGAGTAAAAATGTTTTAGGCTTAGTTGGGTAAGAAAAAGACCAAAATACCCTTTCCTAAAACGGATGGAAAGCCTTATCTAGAGAGGCTTCACTCAAACAATCATAACTTTTTACTCGGAGCTTGGAATTTAGCAAACTTGGCGGCGTTGGAAAAAAGACTCAAAGATCTTCGATTTGGTACCTCATGGGCCACCTAAATATTTATAGGCTAAGATATATGGTTGTTTGAAGTTGACCTAAAACTAAAAACACATCGAAGTCTGAGGTGTTACACTGGTCAACCGTAGAACCATATTTAGAAACCCAAAATTCATTCAACTTTCCATGAGACCAATCTACGATCCATCGTTCAGTCTACGGTCCATAGATCCCTTCTTAGAACCCAAGTTTAAGTCCAAAATGTTGCTAAGTATGAATCACTTCTATAGAGGCCACCTACGGCCCATCCAAACTCATACGACTCGTCATTGTCAACTTGTGGGCCAACTTTAGAAACTTGATTTTTTCCTAAACTCAACCTCATTCCTATGAGTGCCATCTACAACCCATAGACTTGTCTCGTAGAACACAACATGTACCAAGAGCTGAAGTCCTTTCCTTTCCACATTTTTTCGAGGTGTTACAATATCTCCCTTTTGGGAACATTCATCCTCAAATGAGACTCAAGCTAGCATGAATAGAGTAAGAGAGAAACGAACAATCCAACATGAATGAAAATTTTATCATAATGCACATTATCATGGAGAATCACTCCAAGCTAAATCATAACATCAAAAATCAAGTTTTTCTTGAACATGCATGCATATGAAAACATGAGAATGACTAAAATGCATGAATCTGAAAGAATGAACCATGAGGAACTAATAACTTAAGCTAGAATATGAGTGGAGGTAAAGAGATGAGGATA
Organism: Solanum piurae; assembly: GCA_029582685.1. Lineage (NCBI taxonomy): Eukaryota > Viridiplantae > Streptophyta > Magnoliopsida > Solanales > Solanaceae > Solanum > Solanum piurae. The sequence continues at coordinate 18,436 of JAJOOO010011767.1, read as the reverse complement.
CTGAGACATCATATCGTCTTTGGCCTCTCAAGTAGCACCCTCAACTAATTTATTCCTCCAAAGAACTTTCACGGAAGCAACTTTTTTTTTCTAAACATCTTAACTTTGTGGTATAAAATCTCAATTGGGACCTCTTCATAGGAAATATTTTCTTTAACTCCCAAACCTTCTAAAGGCACAATAGACGTCGGATCTCCAACACATTTTTTTAATAAAGAGACATGGAATGTCGGATGTACTGATGCTAAATCATTGGGCAATTCTAATTCATAAGCAACCTTGTCAATACGCCTCAAAATTTGATATGGGCACATATATCGAAGACTAATTTTCTAATAATATTCCTTAGTATACATTTGTACTATAAACCTCCCCTCTGAGAGGTGTTTTCAAGGGAAGGCGGACTCCGCAGTTGTGGACCGGGCACTTTCATTATACTATGTGATGCTTTTAACCACACAAATGGAAATGAAACGTCTTAGTGTTGTTCCTAGGATAGGGGTCGGATCATTAACTTCAAATTCAATCTCTCTTCTTCTAACATCGGCATAAGACTTTTGTTGACTTTGAGCCATTTTCAACCTCTTCCGAATAAGTTGAACCTTTTCCATGGCTTCATGCACTAACTCGGTCCCTGTCCAAGAGACACTCACCAACTTTAAGCCAATCAATAGGAGATGTACACCTCCTTCCATAAAGAGCTTCAAATGGACTCATCCCAATACTAGAATGAGAGTTATTATTATAAGTGAACTCAATCAAAGGCAAATGATAATTCCAATTACCCTCGAAATCTGTCACGCAAGCTATTAAAATATCTTCTAAGGTCTAGATAGTACGCTTGGCTTGTCCATCAGTTTGAGGGTGGAAAGTCGTGCTAAGTTTCACTTATGTTCCAAGACCCTTCTAAAATGACTTCCAAAATTGAGACGTGAATTGAGTTCCATGATTGGAGATAAATGACAAGGGAATTCCATGGAACCTCACCATTTTCCAAATATATATCTTAGAGTACTCTTCCACTGAAAATGAAGTCTTTACGGAAAGAAAGTGAATTGATTTCGGCATTCTGTCCACAATAACCCAAATTGAGTCAAATTGACGATGAGTACTAGGTAAACCAGTAATGAAGTCCATATTCAAATCTTCCCACTTCCATGTAAAAATGCTAATGTCTTGAGCCAAACAATTCGGTTTCTGATGCTGAACTTTTACTTGTTGACAATTCAGATATTTAGCCACAAATTCCATAATATCTTTCTTCATCCCATTCCACCAATAGACCTTCCGCAAGTCGCGGTATATCTTGGTGTCTCTTGGGTGAATTGAATATTCAGAACTGTGAGCTTCTGTCAATTTCTAATTTCACAACTAATAAACATTCGGAACACATAACCGACCTTGGTATCGAAGGACACCATCTCTCCCTTAGGAGAAAACCTCAATGGCTTTTTAGGAAACCAACTTCTTCAGATCAACTAATATCGGATCAAGATCCTTTTTAGCTTTCATATCTCATACAGGAAACTTTTCCAAACCATTTTGAACAATGACTCCACTTTCATTAGAATCATTCAGATGCACACCCAATCGGCTTAATCTATGAACGTCACAAACTAACTATTTCTTACCATCCTTAACATTAGTAACACTACCCATCGACACTTGACTAAGAGCATTTGCCACCACATTGGCTTTACCCGGATGATAGAGGACACTCATTTCGTAATCCTTCAATAACTCAAATCACCTTTTTTACGAAAATTCAAATCCTTTTTGAGTAAACACATATTTTAAACTCTTGTTGTCGGTAAACACATCAACATGAACACCATATAGGCAATGCCTCCAAATCTTTAGAACAAACACTACCGATGCTAACTCTAAATTATGTGTTAGACAATTTTTTTAGTGCACCTTCAATTGCCTTGAGGCATAAGTGATGACTTTCCCATGTTGCATCAATACCAATCTGTGAAGCATCACAATACGCTATAAAGCCATCTAGCCATATGATCCTTCTGGTAATGTCAATATAGGGGCTGAAGTGAGTCTATATTTTAAATATTGGGAACTCTTCTCACAAGCTTCCGACCATAGGAGTTTCACCTACTTTTGAGTCAATGTCGTCAAAGGCGAGGCAATAGAGGAAAGTCCTTCCACAAACCTTGTATAATAACCAGTCAAACCCAAGAAAATTTGTATATCTAAAACGTACAAAGGTCTAGGCCAATTCTTAACTGCCTCAATTTTCTTAGGATCGACTTGAATACCTTCACCGGGACAATATGACCAAGGAAACCAATAGACCTCAACCAAAACTCACATTTTCTAAACTTAGCATACAAATCATGATTCTTGAGAATTCACAACACAATCTTCAAATACTCAACATGCTCATCCTTACTTCACAAGTAAATCAAAATATCATTGATAAACACAATTACGGACATGTCATTATATTGCTTGAAGGCCCTATTCATCAAATCCATGAATGTCGACAGGGCATTAGTTAAACCAAATGACATCACCAAAAACTCATAATGACCATATCGAGTTCAAAAATCCATCTTTTGAATGCTATTTTCCTTCACCCTCAATTGGTGATAAACCAACCAAAGGTTAATCTTAGAGAAGTAACTCGCATCTTGGAGTTGGTCAAACAAATCATCAATCCTTTGAATAGAATACTTATTCTTAATGGTAACCTTATTCAATTGCCCTAGTCAATGTACATTCGGAGGGAACCATCCTTCTGTTAAACAAACAATACCGGAGAACCCTATGGTGAGATACTCAGTCTAATGAATCCATTATCTGTTAAGACTTTCAACTAATCCTTTAATTCCTTAAGTTCTGTCGGGACCATTTGGTAAAGATGAATAGAAATAAGTTGCATATCTAGAAGAAAGTCAATACCAAAGTTTATTTTCCTTTCTGAAGGAATACTAGGAAAATCATTTGGAAACACTTCCAGAAACTAATTTACAATCGAAATTGACTTAAGAGTAGGGGTTTCAAAATCTATATCCATAACCCGAACAAGATGATAAATGCAACCTATATAAATTATTTTCCTAGATTTTAGGCAAGATATGAACTGACCCATAAGAACATAATTTCCTCTTTTCCATAACATGATAGGTTCGTTGAGAATCTTGAATGTAACCAATCAGTACCTACAATTTGTGGAACCATAACATGTATAAAGCCAATCCATCCAAAGAATAATATAATCGAACATATCAAGCTCTAGCTCTATGAGAAATGAAAATAAGACAATTTATATAAACTCTCTTAGCAATAATTGAATCACCAACATGAGTAGATACATGAAAAGGATTAAAAAGGATTTCAGTACCATTATCAAATATCATGGCCACATAAGGAGTAACAAATGATAATGTAGCGTCCGGGTCAAGTAAAGCATAAACATCAAGGTGAAAGACTTTCAACATACCGGTCATAATATTCAAGAAACCCTCATGATCATGTCGAGTCTGAAGAGCATAAAATATATTCTAACGAGGAGCATCCGAACCAGAACCATTAGGCTGAGCTTGCCTGCCATACTTACCCTTGAAAACTTGCAGTGGACAATCCTTCACTTTGTAATCACTCTTCCCAAAACCAAAACAACTATCCATACATGCTAAAAAAAATCCAGAGTGACTCTTACCACACTTTTGGCAAGCGTTCCATCACTACTTGGGGCTTAGGGTTAGACACCCTATATTTCTTGCATTAAGAGGTCGGAACATTGGATGAACCTTGAACAGAAAATATTTGCCGCAATAGATGATGTCCATGTTCACCAGACCTACAATGAGAAAAGTCACCATCACCGCTCCTTGCCTTCTTGGACTCCCTAGACTTCTCCTTTAGCTTATCCTCTTCAGATTTTTGGGCATGTATCATCAAATGGGAGACATACATCTCCTTAATCAACAGAGTGGTTCGGCATTGTTTGACAATTAAATCGAAAACACCTAACACGAACTTACTCATTCTTGACCTAGAGTCGGCAACCATTATCGAAGCATACTTAGCCAATTGATTAAACATCAAAGCATACTCCTTCCATTCATATTTCATTGACGAAGATTAATGAACTCAAGCATTATTAATTCTCTCATCTCAAAAGGAAAGAATCGATCAAGAAAAATCCTTATAAATTTGTCCAAATCAAGAGGACCCGCAACCATCCTCTTTTCCTTCAATTGGTTGAAAAGAGATAGGGAGATGGGATTCTTGGGATGTGATAGGAATATGGGATAAAAGACACTATCGGGCAAATTCTATTGAGAGTACATCACTGAATATTAGTAAATAGGCTAGAATTTAGTGGGGTAAATTCTCTCGCGAGCAACTTACCCCGAATCAACTCGGTTTCTCTCGAACACCGAGTTGTCGCTTTTAAGAACAACCTCTGCCTCACTCTCTCAAGCTGAAAGTGTGGAAGAGGGTCTAGGATTCACTCTCTCAAGCTGAACCCACGACGACCCAATAACCACCTGCTATCGATTTAGTAGTCTTAGTTTTAAAACCTCTCTCTCGAGCAAGCCAAAAACACTAAGATGAAATCGTATTTGCAACTACAATCTCATTAAGTTCAAACACAACTACTAAATGAAATCACATTTAAACATTGAATATACCAACAATAAGCAACACCCAACAGTAAATTTAACTCATATTCACAAAATCACACCCCAAGAATTAAGGTTTTAGCTAGACATATAGAAAAGGAAGAAAATGATACCAAATTGAAGTAACATCAACTGGGTATGATTTATATTCACTTTAAACGAGTCTAAGATGAAGAATATTCAACACCCACTTCCAATTTCTTGGAATTGGAAGTCTTCAAATCTTCAAAAGCTAAGCAAAATATTCTCTACTTGAAAACTTAGAAAAATAAAATGTTGTATCTGAAATTGCATACTAAAATAAAAACTCAAACTAGTATTTATAGTTGTAAAAAAATGTGTTGCGAAGGATCACTCGGTGTAGTTAGTCAAAATCGTCGATGCACTCGGTGATCCGCCCTTTGGTCTGCTTCATCACCTTTCAGCTCTTGCCTTCGACATCTTCTCGTTCTGAATCATTGGGCGATATAGTACTGCTTCGCAGAACTGTTCGGCGACACACCGACTGCTCCTTTTCATCGCCAACTTGATATTTTCCTTAAAGGCTCAGCACACTGGAACATTGGGCGAGGTTAAGGCCTTTCAGCGACTCACCGAATGCATTAGGCGATCCTCAGGCCTTCTTTTCTACGTCTTTTCGGCCATTTTGCTCCTTTTTACCAAGTAGTGTCCATGTTTTGCCTCAAACTCCAAATACCTGAAACTTAAGGATTTACATCAGTTATCGAGACAAAATATGCATTTGAGGACACAAATTCTATTAAAATGAAGCCCTAAATGAGTCTAAATTATGGACTCATCAACACCCCCAACTTAAACTTTTGCTTGTCCTCAGGTAAAACTCAAGTTCGTAAGTTCAAATCTCGAACAGTGCTACACAATACTCAATCATGAATGCACACATAAGACTCAATTTAATCATGCGAAGATCAAATGTGCACTCAAAGATTCAAGTTGTGACTCACCATTACCAAAGAATCTCAAGCTCACTATACTTGCTTCAAATGCAAGTTCAAGCTCAACAAAGGAAATCAAATGCCCTCACACAAATAATGATTCCATGTTCACACACAATGGTTCAACAATTTAAAGTTCCGGAATCAAGATCAACACTCACACTCACAAAGATAAACACAATGCATGATTTCACCCATAGGTTTGCCCTTATTTTCCAATCGACTTTTGTTTCACCTCTTTCAAGATCAAAAAGGTCTTTTTCAAGGCTTGTAATAGGGATGAGTGTAATGGTATGGTCATTTAGGCTTATAGGTTGAAAATCCTCATGAAATGTGATGTGAACAACACCTTATTTCCTTCTCTTTATCAATTTCATTCAAGCTCAAAAGCAACCTCTTATTCATCTTCCATGAGTAATTGGAAACCTCATTTTCTTTGTATTTCCACAACTTTGTTTCACCACTTTTTCTTTCCTTTTTTCTTTTTCAATCTTTTCTTCTCTTTTTTTTTTATATGGAGGGGTTCCATTTTTCTCAAAACATGGGCACAAGGGACTTCTTTACAATTTACTTGATTTGCCTTCTCTTTTCACCACACCTCCAACTTAGGCTTTTGGCCTAAGTTCGCTATTTAAACAAACCACATATCATGAGTATTATGGGTAATGGATCAATAAAAGGTAGCAATGTTATCAAATTTCTTCCAAGAAAAGGTTAAGGTTCAAAGGGTGCTCAAAAGAGGTTCACACACTAACAAGGTAGGCCACAAAAGAGGTATATGTCAAATTGGTTCACACTCTTTAAAGTTACCTAAGATCATCTCAAGATATTGCATCACTTAGTCAACAGAACCAACGAGGAAAATTCTAGGTGTCATCACACATGGTTCACGGTAAGCTCATCACACAAGGCATTGACACCAAAGCCAAACAAGACTCCACACTTTCGCTAGTGTGCAATGTTCATCACAAGAGACTCAATTCGATAATTGGCTAGTCACAATGAGATTCAGGGAGTTCACATATTGTCTATGCAACTTCAATTGGCCTCATTGTAGCCACACATTCATTTTTGTTTTATTATAAGCACTATTCAAGTCATCGGTATTGATCAAACTGATACTCAAATTTGTACAAGAACAACCACATTCACTACAAACAAGAGGTGGCAAAAATTTTCAGAAGGGTAAAAAATCATTCACAATTAAAAACATGGAGCCACAAGCTCAAACATCCACAAGATGCAGTGTATAAAACACAATTTCAGCTGATAACCCAATATATAAGCAAAACCAGAGAGTCACAAAATCACAAAAGGTGGGCCTCACCCCACCACAAATAAAACATTTGTCCTCAAATGCAAACAAACATATCCAAAAGTGAAATAAAGTAAGACAGAGAGGGTGGTAAAGAGGGGGTCTTGTCTACACAGTCGCTCCATCTGTCTGGGCATCAATGTCCGATGCATCACTCTGGTCCTGGGTCTCAGTACCCGGAGTCACCTCAGAAGAAACAGCAGTACCAGACCCACTAGGAGTTGCCAAGGGTGTTTCCCCCAAAAAGGCCTGCACAACTATATAGAATCTCCGGGCCCACGAAGGAACATTAGGATCTCTGATAGGGGTCTTTCTGTCAAAAATGGGCCTCTTGCCCTTGCCGTTATTTTCAGGTGAAGGTTCTTGTCTTCCCTTCTTGGGAGGATTTGACCCCCCCTTCATTTTGATATCTCGTGCTCTTTTCTAGGGTGGCATGACAATATTGGTATTTAGCATATCTTCGGGATACTCAAACTTCTCCCTGCTAAACTCAACAACATGCAAGCACAAACCCACAAGATTTAACCAATTTTAAGGCACAAAAAGTACAGGATTTTAACAATATAAACACTACGGGCAAGATTTTCACAGGCATAAGCAAAAGCAATTAAGATTAGAGAGGCACAACATACATCACTAAGATAAGATCATTGCAAATGAGTACAAAATTGCTAAAAAAAAATTGGGGTTCGGAAAACCAACCTTAGATGCCGATTAAAATACTTTTGAAATTCTACACGGCAATGTAATCCAACTCCGAGCACCAATCAACAACCCAAATATAGTAAAAATGCAAGAAATACTGAAAATAATAAACGGGTACGAGTTTGTGAAGGTCTAAAGTGAGGGAAAGTGTAGAGTTTGAAAGTTTAAACCTTTGGCCTTTTCAGAAACCGTCCAGTTCTAGCCCATTCGGCGACAGTCATGGTAGCCGATCCATTCGGTGACTCACCGAGTGGATACTTACCTCGTCGAGTTTTACTGGACATCCAGTTAAATTAGGGATCCAAACGGCAAACTAGATCGCAATCGTCGACCAGGTCAGCGATTCACCAATAATTTCCTAGGCACGCCGAGTTTTACAGACTCCACTTTGAAGTTGTCTTTAGTCCAATGGCAGTCTAAGTCGGGGTCGCTGACTTCTTTGGCGATGCACTGACTGGACCTTTGGCTCACCAATTTGCATTTTTCACTCACTTTCCATACTTCGACCTACACAAACAACACGCCATTATTTCTTAAAGCAAGAATAAAGTGGTAAAACCTTGGGTTGCCTCCCAAGAAGTGTCGTATTTAACGTCGTGGCATGACACAACTTCTCACTCAAGTACCATTAGTGAGGTTTGCCTCATTTTCATAAGGCCACCCCTCTTTTGGCTCTGGGTAGAGAAAAGATAGCACTTGGTCCATTTGGTACCCATAGTTACCATTCATACTCATCTTTCCTGTTTCAATACACAAACAAGCAAAACAAAACTAAGAATTAAGTAAGTGTAACTATAATTAACAAGAACAAAATTCAACTTAACTAAAAATTCTCAAATAACACCACTCCCTGGCAGCGGTGCCATTTTGACTTGACGTATCAGGACACTACTTTGGTTCAAGTGCCAACGATCGCGTGTAGTGATATAACCCAACCAAGGGTTGGGATCGTTCCCACATAGAGTGGTTTCGAGAATTAATAGAAAAGTAAAATCACGTTTTAATCAATCATAGCTATAAATATTAACAAATAAAAACATACTAAATCTAAGGGGTGATGCATGCGTCAATTATCAATGGGGGTTTGTATTAGCTAATTAACAAAAATGACAAAAATATAGGGAAACGAGATAGGGAGATGGGATTCTTGGGATGTGATAGGAATATGGGATATAAGACACTATCGGGTAAATGCTATTAATAGTACATCGCTGAATATTTGTAACTGGACTAGAATTTAGTGGGGGTAAATTCTCTCTCGAGAAACTTACCCCGAATCAACTCGGTTTCTCTCGAACACCGAGTTGCCACTTTTAAGCACAACCTCCACCTTAGTCCATTCACTCTCTCGAGCTGAAAGTGTGGGAGAGGGTCTAAGATTTACTCTCTCGAGTTGAACCCATGACGACCCAATAACCACCGGCTATCGATTTAGTAGTCTTAGTTTTAAAACCTCTCTCTCGAGCAAGCCAAAAACACTAAGATGAAATCATATTTGCAACTACAATATCATTAGGTTCAAACACAACTACTAATGAAATCACATTTAAACAGTGAATATACCAACAATAAGCAACACCCAACAGTAAATTTAACCCATATTCACAAAATCATACCCCAAGAATTGGGGTTTTAGCTAGACATAGTGAAAAGGAAGAAAATGATACCAAATCGAAGTAACATCAACTGGGTATGATTTATATTCACTTTAAACGAGTCTAATATGAAGAATCTTCAATACCCACTTCCAATTTCTTGGAATTGGAAGTCTTCAGATCTTCAAAAGCTAAACAAAATATTCTCTACTTGAAAACTTGGAAAAATAGAATGTTGTATCTGAAATTGCATACTAAAATAAAACTCACAATAGTATTTATAGTTTTCAAAAAATATGTTGCGAAGGATTACTCGGCGCAGTTAGTCGGAATTGCCGATGCACTCGGCTATCCGCCCTTTGGTCTGCTTCATCGCCTTTCAGCTCTTGCCTTCAGTATCTTCGCGTTCTAAATCATTGGGCGATATAGTACTGCTTCGCGGAACTATTCGACGACACGCCGACTGCTCCTTCATTGCCGACTTGATCTTTTTCTTCAGGGCTCAGCACACTGGAACTTTGGGAGAGGTTAAGGCCTTTCGATGACTCGCCGAATGTATTAGGCGATCCTCAGGCCTTCTTTTATTTGTATTTTCAGCCGTTTTGTTCCTTTTTACCATGTAGTGTCCATGCTTTGCTTCAAACTCCAAATACCTGAAACGTAAGGATTTACATCAGTTATTGAGACAAAATATGCATTTGAGGACACTAATTCTATTAAAATGAAACCCTAAATGAGTCCAAATTGTGGACTCATCACCCATACATTCCTATATGGGTCTGGGAGTTTTACTCAGCATACGGTGATGTGGTACCTAAGGGCAAGAAGAAGGCCAGTACTTTCAGACCGGTAGAGCCCATTATGGTACGGGGGATAGAGTGAGATGCAAACGTGATCATATCAACCTTGTATTTGATAGAGGGTCAGTTTTCGACTACCCAAATATGGCTACCACTACGACACCGTTGGATTATCTCAAGGGCTGACTTGACCCCCTCATTTCTGACACCACCCCGAGGTGGATTGAGGTAGGAGCTTCCATCGAGAAGAAGGACCTAAATATTGTCGCTCAGTATTGGTTCGGGTTCATCAACAGCTCTATCATGCCCTCACAGAACGAGTCCATCCTCCGCCATCCAAAAGTGGCCTACCTTAGGTCAATCATAGCTCGGAGGAGCATTGACGTATGACTCATCATTAAGCACGAGATGTCCATGAGGGCCAAGTAGTGCCAAACGTCCCTTCCATTCCTGGTCCTAATTACAGAGTTGTGTCGGCGTGCTGGAGTTCCTTGTGACGAGAAAAGGGACATCGAGATCACCCCTACATCCTCCACAGATCCGACGTATAGACGCCGAGTACACTCGGGAAGAGGCAGAGAGGAGGAGAACGGCTCCAGTGGATACATTCCCGGAGGTTGATGTTGATTCGATACTTGCAGAAGCACATTTGCCTACTCCTGCCTCCGGGTATTTAGGTACTCCTGCTTCCACTTCCTCCCAGGTTCCTGGTTCATCTACTGCTTCCCAGCCCACCAGGATTACTCAGGCCATGATCCTAAAAATGGGGAACTTAGCCCATTTTACCGATGTGTGGGCTACCCAATTAGAGGCCGCGGTACCTTGGATGATTAGGCGGGCCATCCTAGCTGCATTGACACCCCTATGGACATCTATTGACGCTTTTATGGCGAGAGTAGAGACTTGTGAGAGTCGATATGGGGCTACTTCAGAGATGACTGCTTTGGAATCCGAGGTTGCAGACTTGAGGAAGGATGTGGACTATCTAAACTCTACAGACTTCACTTCTTTATTTGAGGCAGTTGAGACTGAGGTTGTCCCAGACAGTTCTGAGATACCTCTAGCAACCACCGGAGATGTACCTATAGAGGATGTTATTGCTGATAAGTCAGAGGCTGAGACGAATAAAGAGCAGTTGGATGCTCGAGAGGAGACCATTTATGGATACCTGCCAGAATTAGACGAGACGATTGTACATTCGGTTATGCAGACATCGCTGACAGAGACGTCCATGGCAGGCTCTAGTGGAGCCAGTGCAACTATTGCACCGGGCATTGATCCCCCACCAGATGGAGAGACTGTGTAGATAGGACCTTTCTTTACCTCCCTCTCTGTTATTTTGATTGACTTTTTATTGTTTTGTGCATTTGAGGACAATTTCCTTTTTGTTTGTGGTGGGGTGAGGTATTTCCATACCTACCTCTTGTGACCATCTTTTGTATATATATTATTGGGTTTTTGTGTTTTGATATTGTGTTGTGGATGTTTGAGCTTATGGCTCCTCATTATTAATGCAAATGGTTTTTGACCCTTCTGCAAAAGAATTCCCACCTTTTGTGTGTGATTGTGGTTGTTTTTGTGAAAATTTGAGTATCGATTATGATCAATACCTATGACTTGAATAATGCTCTTAATCAAACAAAAATGAATGTGTGGCTACGATGAGGCCTAATGAGTTGCATAGACAATGTGTGGACTTTTTGTATCTCGTTGTGACTAGCCGATTATCGAATGAGTCTCTTGTGATGAACATTGCGCACTAGCGAAAGTGTGGAGTCTTGTTTGATATTGGTGTCAATGCCTTTTGTGATGACCTTACCGTGAACCTTGTGTGATGACACCTATAATTTGTCCCATTGGTCTGGTTGACTAAGTGATGCAAGGTCTTGAAGTGATCTTAGGCAACAATTTGGAAGAGTGAAACAATTTGACAATATACCTCTTTTGTGGCCAACCTTGTGAGATATGTGAACTTTGTTTGAACCCCCTTTTGAGCCTTATCATTTTCTTGGAAGAAACTTGAGCAAATGTGACCCCTCTTTATCCATTCACCCAAAATCCTCATGAAGTGTGGTTTGTATGAATAGCCAACTTAGGCCAAAAGCCTAAGTTGGGGGTGTGGTGAAAAAAAGAGGTAAATCAAGTAGTGTGAAGAAGTCCCCATTGATCCATGGACTTGAAAAAGATGGAACCCCTCCATGAAAAAGAAAAAGAAGAATGAAAAAGTTGTGAAATAAAATTGTGAAAGTGCAAAAGAAATGGGGTGTCCGGTATTCCATTGGAAGTAAATAATGGGGTGAATTTTGAACATGAGTGAAAATGTTGAAGAAAAGGAAGGAAAAATGATGTTCATACCACATTTCATGAGGATAGTAGCCACGAGACCTAAATGACCATACCTTTACTCTCAGTCCCATTACAAACCTTGAAAAGACCTTTTTGATCTTGAGTGAGCTTAAACGAATGTTGGCTGGAAAATAAGGGCAAACATATGGGTGAAGTCATGCATGTGTTCATATTTGTGAGTTGAGAGTTCTATGTGATTTCGGAACTATAAATTGTTGAACAATTGTGTGTGAATATGGAATCATATTTGTTGTGAGGGCATTTGAGTACCTTTGTTGAGCTTGAACTTGTATTTGAAGAAAGTATTGTGAACTTGAGAATCTTTGATAATGGTGAGTCACAACTTGAACCGTTAATTGCAGAATTGATCCTTGCATGAGTAAGTTGGGTCTTGTTGTGTGCATTCATGATTGAGTCTTTTGTAGCACTGTTTGAGACATCCTTTTTGAACTGCTGAACTTGAGTTTTACTTGACAACAAGCAAAAGTTTAAGTTGCGGGTGTTGATGAGTCCGAGATTTGGACTCATTTAGGGCTTTATTTATGTAGATTTAGTGTCCTCAAATGCTTATTTGGTGCCAATAACTGATGTAAATTCCTTGATTTCCAGGTATATGGATTGAGGAACAAAGCAATGACACTAATTTGCAAAAAGGAACAAAGCGAACTGGAAGAATGAAGAAAAGCAGGCCTGGTGATCACCAAGTCCACTTGGCGAGTTGCCGAATGGCTACTTAACCGCCTAAAGTTCCAGTGTGCCAAGCCCTGAAGGAAAGAACCAATGTGGGGAGAGAAAGGAGCAATCGGCCGATCGCCGAATAGTTTCGTGATGCAGTGTTGGATCGCCCAAAGTTACAGACCTTGAGGATGCTGAATGCCAAGGCAGAAGGGCGATGGAAATGACCAAAGGGTGGCTCGCCGAGTGGTTCGGCGAGCCCGACTTACTTCGCCGAGTGACTCTTCGCAACACATTTTTGGCGACTATAAATACATTTTTTAATATTTAGTTTAGTATCTTAGCTCATATATTTTTAATCTATTTTCAAATTTTGAGATCTAGAGACAGTTTTCTCTAGTTTTTTCTAAGCTTTGAAGAATTGAAGTTTTCACTTTTGAGAAATTGGAAGTGGGTCTTTGAGATTCTTCGAATTGAAGCATTGTAAGGACGAATCTACACTTACCCAGTTGATGGATAATCAATTTGGTAATTGTTTTTACCTTTTTATGATGTCTAGCTAAAACCTCAATACTTGGGGGGTGATTATGTGATTATGGGCTGATTTAATTTATGGGTATTGCTAATTGTTACTTTAAATGCTATTTAGAAGTGAGTTCAATCCTTAATTGTGGTTTAATTTAAGAATTGTAGTTGCAAATGTAATTCTACCCTTGGGTTTTTTGCTTGCTCGAGAGATGGGTTTTAAAAATAAACTTATTGATTGATTGTCTGTGGATATTGGGTTGACCTGGGTTCAGCTCGAGAGAGTGAATCATAAACCCAATCCCACACATTGAGCGAGAGAGAGTGAATGGACTAAGGTGTGGGTTGTTCTTATTTTACATGTTTGTTAATGTTCGAGAGAAATCAACTTAATTCGGGGTAAATTGCTCGAGAGAAAGTTTACTTCCACTATAGCCTAGCTTACTCACTAATATCTAGCGATTTTCTAATAGTTGCAATTATTCATTTGTCTATACTAGCCTATAATCGAATCATATCCCAAGAACCCGTCTCATTATTGTTATTTCGTATTGTTTGCTACTGTTTGTAGTTGATAATTTCAAACCATACCCCCCCCCCCATTTGACATTCGTGTCACCCCCTGATTTGAATGATGCCTTTATTCGATAATTTTTATTCATATGACTGATTTGATCATGTTCATACCTCCCAATTGATTCTTAAACACGTACCACTCCCTGTGAGATTCGACCCCAACTCATATAGTTGGGTTCTATACTGATTAACTACCGTTGACACTTAGAATTAGATGAAGTGTCTTTGAAACGTTATTAATCAGTGTGTGGACTATTTCTTCTTGTGAGGGCACTTGTTTCTTGATAGATATGTGATGTTATTAACTTTCTTTTATGAGAGTAGGTGAACAAGCTTAAATTTGATTAGTTCATAGTTCTTCTTTAAGGTTAGGAGGTTAGAAGTTTGTTGTTTATTTGCATATCTTACATAATGATTGAGAAGTGTACTTGATGTTTTGAAATTGGTGTATGGCCTAATTGGTTGTATCAATCAAACTGGTGGCATCCCTAATTTGATATTTTGAGATGAGCTTTAATGCTTGCTCAAGGACGATCAAAGTTTAAGTATGGGGTGTCGATGTGAGGCAAAAAATACATACTTTAAATCATTATTTGTCTTGTTATACCCCCATTTTAACTCACGTCAAATAGTGTACAACATATTAGTGATTCCTAAATTAATTAACTTAAGGAGTCACCACCTAATTATTTTTAAAAGGTTAATTAGGACACCTAAGTATTTAACTAAGTAATACTAAAATTAAACTTCAATTAATGGTCTACTTAACTTAAAGTGATTCTAGGTAAGGGTTCTAATTTATCCTAAAGGGAAAGGGTAAGACATCCTTTAAGATATGTTAAAAACAGTTAACCGGTCAAACTTAGGTTAATTAATTAAAAATAAATGAGAGCTAAGAATTCGATGAAATTAGTTAAAAACATTTGTTAAGCCCTTAAATCAATTACACAAATCACACTTGAAAAACTCAACCTTTTGATTCAAAGACTTAGACCCTCAAAATGATACTTGAAATTAAAAAGACAAAGCCTGAGAACATTATTTTTGAAGCACGCTAAACTTTGAATCTTCATAAATAAAAAAACAATTTAAAACACATGAGATCTAGCCTTAAAGAGTTAATCTTAAAAAAAATAATCATACACAATAGGTTAAAAAGAATGATGAGCTTAGAGCTCTTTACATTTTATCACAACCTTTAGTGAAAAAAGTTTTTAACAAAATCTTAAGTCTTAATATGACTTGGACGGCCCTAAAAATGTATTATTTTTT
The DNA here is from genome assembly GCA_029582685.1 of Solanum piurae. Lineage (NCBI taxonomy): Eukaryota > Viridiplantae > Streptophyta > Magnoliopsida > Solanales > Solanaceae > Solanum > Solanum piurae. Next base: position 3,022 of record JAJOOO010011767.1, on the reverse strand, counting down.
TTAAGAAAAGAAAAAGTTAGCAAATGAAACAATTTTTTTTAAAAAAAAAAACGCTACATCATATGTTAATGACTCAATGATTAACTCCCGAAAGGCAACTAAAGAACAAAAGGTCACATAATACCTATCCACAAAAATCACCAAAAAATAAATAAACGAAATATAAGTAATAACGACTAAAACAGAGAGGAGAAATTTTAGAGTTGTTGCTCCTGGATGAGTTTCAAGGAAGCGAGAGGCGCAAAGTTAAAGAGGAAACGCATATTCTCCAAGTTTAGCGGCGGTAAGCAACAATACGGCAGCGAAAGTCTTTGAAAGAAACTTCATTTTTGCTCCCAAAGTTCATGCAAGTAGAAAGAGGGTAAAAAGATTAATAAGACATATCAACTTTAAATGATATTGAATAAGTCAAAAATAGAACCAAGAAAGTCACGCCACAAGATACAATCTGAGATACAAAGTGCAAGCATCCGACAAGATATGATGATTTTAAACAAACTCAAAACAACCAAACCACCAAACAAGTCTAATTCTCAAGTTCATTCAACTTAAGCTATAACAAGATAACAAAATTACATTTTAAGACATGAGGAGAATGAAAACAAGCCATTTATTTAAAAACTTAGAAGAAAGACTTAAACACATATATCATATATTCTAACAGATTATAAAAGAAACTTGAAAACTCATATTTTTTTAAAATAAGATATTTAGATATTTACACGTCATTATTTAAGATTTTTAAAAGAAACTTATGCACATGTTTCAACACAGTATTCTAACTAAAAAAAACCATATTTTTATAAAAAATAAAAATAAAAAATTGCTTCTACCTTAAAATAAAATTCAAACAAATATAAGGCTACAAATTTCTTACTAAATGAGAAACAAATGAATATTCACTTGGAAGTGTGAAAGAGAACGCAACCATTTTTAACACTACTTGCAGTGTATCCAAAATAAACAAAATTAATCTTGACATATACATTTCTTAAGATATACATCACTTTAACCGAATTGACAAAATAGAGGAGAAAGGGTGAGTATTACCTATTGCGAGGCACTGAACGGAGGTGCTTTGATCGAAGGTTGACGACAAACTCGAATAAGCTTGAAACCCGAGTTCCGGCCAAGATCAAAATAGAAACATATTGTATTTTTAGGCAAGAGGCAGTGGTTTATTTAAAGTATTATAGTCAGAAAAGCTTCTTTTTAAAAGCAATGTCAAGGCTGCTATGAAGGCCAAAAACTTCGTCCCGAAACGAGTGCAAAATGTTAGTATTTAAAGGAATGAATTAGGATTCTTGGCTCAACTTTAGGTGGGATTTCAACCAAAAACTAACCATTTGAAATTCAAAAAAGAAATCTGTCTATTTGATTCTCCATTAGTGATTTCGGAAGCATTTTTGGCCTCTTCTCTTGACCGAATTAAAGAGGAGAGATAATAATCACGAAGGTGAAAGGAGTCCTTGATTTCCTTCAGAAGAAGAAGATAACGATAGCACCAAAATGACGAGTCTTCTCTCTGAAAGTGTAAAAGGCGTGATTAGCGTTGTTTAGGAGAGAGTACCGCTGGCTGGATAGGTCAGATTGATTAGATGTAAGTTTGGGCTGAATGTTAAGAGCGAATTTGGGCTGATCAGGTAGGTTTTGGGATGAAAGAATTGCCGGAGACTTTTGGGCTTTAGCTGAATTTTCTTGGGCCGTTTCTCTTCTTCTTTTACATTATTTTGGGCTTCTCACTAATCCCTAACTAATGAGAAAATTATCAAACTAGTCACAATTTCTAACATAATTATTAAAAATATCTACACATAAAAATAATTATTAAAAATGTCAATATTTTAGAAGATAAATTGTATCCTAATATAATTAATTTCTTTTCCTTTTATTTCTCAAATCAGGCTCAAATTAAACCCTTTTTTTTACTCCCTCGTCTGTAAAAAATAAAAATAAAAATACCCCCATTACCCACTTACCCCTCTTTCTAGGTTTTATCCCAAATTACTCATTTCTTTCTCTTCCCTTTTTCACCATTGTTATCTCCTTTCCTTGTTCAAGAAACTCAACTCTTCCAATTTCCTACACTTTGTTCAAGAAATCTCATAATTAATTCAAAAGATTTTTCAACCATTGATAAAGATAAATTCGAAGTCAACAAGTATTTTGTGAGATGTCTTGTGATTTTGTTTTCACAATTACCAAGTATTTTGTATTCCGAATTTTTCGTCTTTAAACAATATTGTTTGATTTTTTTGTAAGGTTTTCATATTTACCAAGTATTTTATGAGATTTCCCTCTTCTATGTATTTCGAATTTTTTGTCTTTTAAACTCTATTGTTCGATTTTTTTTTTGTGATTTTGTTTTCATATTTGAGATTTAATAGATTGTAGTAATCTACATTAGCATTCTTACATCATATTTTATTTGATTTGTTATACATTCATAATTAATAATTTCAAATTTTGTTTATAGGGTTACTAATATATGCACAAGTGAATACGGATTTGGATTTGAGTTTGCTAAAAAAAAATAGAAGAAGAAGAAGAAGATACCAAGTATTTTATGAGATTTCCCTCTTCTATGTATTTCGAATTTTTTGTCTTTTAAACTCTATTGTTCGATTTTTTTTTTGTGATTTTATTTTCATATTTGAGATTTAATAGATTGTAGTAATCTACATTAGCATTCTTACATCATATTTTATTTGATTTGTTATACATTCATAATTAATAATTTCAAATTTTGTTTATAGGGTTACTAATATATGCACAAGTGAATACGGATTTGGATTTGAGTTTGCTAAAAAAAAATAGAAGAAGAAGAAGAAGATACCAAGTATTTTATGAGATTTCCCTCTTCTATGTATTTCGAATTTTTTGTCTTTTAAACTCTATTGTTCGATTTTTTTTTTGTGATTTTATTTTCATATTTGAGATTTAATAGATTGTAGTAATCTACATTAGCATTCTTACATCATATTTTATTTGATTTGTTATACATTCATAATTAATAATTTCA
>JAJOOO010011766.1:0-22832 GCA_029582685.1 Solanum piurae | reverse complement strand
TGATACATGGTCCATGTGTGGCCCCCATGGGTTCTGCTTTGAGTATTCAGCGCAGACTGATTACGTCAACAAATGTGTATCGTAGGACAGACATGCATCACGACTACATGACATCATTATTGCATTTTGCATCGCATTTGCCTTATCCTTGTCTGTGATGTGTGGATTGTATCGGTTTACCCCTCTTATGTGGAATTTGATCTACTTGCTCTTACTTGTTGATCTGAGGTTGATGAGGATATACTGTTGGTTCTGGATGTTGAATATGATCTGTTTAGTATAGGTTGATTGGTTTGCTGCTAGATTGAAGTTTTGGTGGTTCGGTTGGGATTGAAAGGAGTTGTTTGTAGCTGCTAGTTTTGCTTAGTTTAGAGTTACTTGCGAGTACCTGTGATTTTCGGTACTCACCCTTGCTTCTACACAATTGTGTAGGTTGACAGCTCTCTCTCTCAGATTCGGCTTAGTATTTTCTTTAGCAGATTGAGCTTTGGGACATACTCGAGAGGTAGCGGTTCATTCCAGACGTGCCCTTGAGTTATCTTTACTTTCAGTTTTGTTCTATTCGAGAACTATACTCTAAGACTTGTATACTTTTATTCGAATTCTGTATTTAGAGGTTTGTACATGTGACAACCAATTCTGGGGTTATGTTGAGTTTATTTAAAGACTTCCGCTTATCTTTCTATCTTATTCTTGTTTTATAAATTCTGTATCATCGGGTTTTTGGGTGTTAGGCTGACGTGTCTGGTGGGGTTTGGGCACGTGCCATCACATCGGGTTTTGGGGTGTGACACTTTTAACAATATTGATTGACAGTTCAGTGGTAAGGAACTTATGGTGAAAATATTTATTTCACATTGTTTTTCTCTTCTACCCTAAAATTTAGAAAAAATAGAAAAAAATATGGTGAAAGTATAACATTAAGATGTTAACTAACGATTAAGAAAACACAATTACAGCGACAATGGGAGAAGAGTTGAATAATGAAGAATTTTAGTAAGAAACCATGTTTAAATTTTAAGAACACAGAGAAAAATTCATGTCGTTGATCAGGGGCGGATCTAGGAAGGCCCAACAAATGTCACGGGACATGGCTTCGTCGGAAAAATTTGATATATATCATATTACCATATATATATATATAATACAAAAAGTGGGAAGCCACAAAGTTAAAAGTTGAAATATCATTTTACCCCTACACCAAATTAAAATATAATAAAATATATACTTAATTAGATAAAAAAATAAGAATCATTTATTATAAAGTAAATTCCTCCTATTAAATATAATAATTTGTATGTTTTAATGTTAGCCTACTATTTAATTGAAAGAATTTTTAATCTCCTTATACATATAGTCTTTTTATCTTCTTTATAAATTTTATCTTATTCTATTTTGTAATGGTAGCCTTTTCACTTATCAGTTTATCTCCTTTTATTCATTATTTATATTATATTATATTATTATTATTATTATTATTATTATTATTATTACTATTATTATTATTATTATTATCATAAATTTTAAAAGTGAGGAGATATTAAGCCAAAACTTAAAAAATAAAAAAAATCATAAGAAAGTATTACATTTATTCTGAAAGAAAATCAACTAAGCTTTATCCACTTCTCTTAGTTAATATAAATAACTTAATATAGTTGTTACGATCCACATCATCGTGATTGGCACCCACACTAATCCTCCGGTGGGAGAACCATTCATACTAATTAGATAACCAACTTAATCAAAATACTAAAGCATTTAAGGTTACGGAAGCAAGTTTAAATGCTAAGGAAAGAATTAGGGAGTCCCCATAAACTCCAAACCAATAGTCTAACAACTTTACAAATGCGGAAAATACGCCTAGAACCTGAAAGTCAATGTACCAAAACATCTATAGTTCAACCATAAGTCTAAACAAGAAGGGTTACAACCCCAAACTAAAGTACTAACAACTAACTAGAAAGTCTAAGTCTGAAATATGGACATAAACAGAAAGAGAACTCATGGCAGCCCGGAATAACTGGCTCACCCTTGAATTCAAAGCGATCACTAATCTTCTAACGAGGTCTGTCAATAGCCACCTGAAGATGTCATGTACTCAACAAAGAAAGAGCAAGTGCAGTATCAGTACATAACCACAGTGTACTGGTAGGATCATGCGGCTATCCCACTAAGTGCAACATACATAAGCCATTACAACATAACAATAACATGCATACACCAAACATATACAATATCAATATCATTTACAAATAACGATCAAGTTCACAATTCTCAATTACACAGTTATGTCAAGTCAATGGTCCTCTCATGGAACCCAAACTCAAACTGTTAGCATATCAGAACGTGGTACCCGATTCAATGATTATACCGGAACGTGGCAATCGATCCCATATTTATGCCGAAACGTGACAACCAATCCAAGTTAGTGTGTCGGAACGCAACACCCGATCCATTCAACAAGCCACAATCACAATCACAATGTACATTCTCACAATCATACAATCAAGTCACGATTTCATGGCATACAATTATTCAATCATTCCCATTTACGAATAATGTGATCAATAATGCAACATTCGCATACATACATGTATCATAATGAAGCAAGACAAACATATATCCCACAATCATGAAATCACAAACATCACCTACCTCGAAACAAGCTTCAATCCTCTATGAAACTTGATTCTTCCTTTTCCAGATTAGTTCCGCTTGTTCTTGGTCTACAAATAATTAATTTAACACGGGAATCAATAAACAATAACTAATTACCCGAATTACTAACAATTCTAGCAACCCTAGATCATACCCATGATCCCCATAACCAGATTAGGGCTTTCTTCACCATAATTTCTAGACCGAAATCCTTCCCCATCGATAATTACTGATTAGATTACGTTCTACGGATCGAAAAACGGATTCGGGGAGTTAAAATCTAACATTTAGCCTCAAGAATGGTGAAAAACTGTCAAGAAAACCCCTGGGTTCGTTCCTTAGCTCTGAAGTTCGAAAATTGCAGAATAAAATATTTTTGGGGTTTATTTCCGACTTAAAGTCGCGTCTGCCCCGCTATGGTGGCACTCACCCCGCTACAGCGGCCCCGCCCTGGCGGTAGAAATTCCGCCTCAGCGGCTTGCACGGAAACAATAAACAAAATTAATAATTCCAAGACCCCATTTCACAACACACCTTCAACCAATGACACTCATAAATTACCCGTTCACGCTAAGATCAATTTTGGAAGTTCTAATCGCTCGAATTCAATTGTGTAAAGTTGTACGGGTTTCTTAACATCTTAGCTATCTACTCATGTGATCGAATTCATAATTAGATCACCCAATTGCTACCAGATTTCCCTAGACTTCACAAACTCTGTTTTCGTCCAAATTTGGACTAGGTTGGGAAATTTCAAGTTACTACGAAAAAGTTTTTCGACCCACAATTATTGCCCGTTGGCTTTTCTATAGCGACGGGAATAGGTAATTACAATAGATACCAATTTACCCATCACTCATCCTCGAGTGACAAAACTTAGGAAAAATAGGCTAAAGAAAAAATAGAGTAGTACCTGAATCGACAAACAATTGGGGATACTTGTCTCGCATGTCCCTCTAGGTTTCCCAAGTAGCTTCCTCGACTGGACGATGCTTCCATTGAACTTTAACGGACGTAATCTCCTTGGTCCTCAGCTTACGCACATCATTATCAAGGATTGTGATCGGTTCCTCTTCATATTGGAGGTCCTTGTCGAGTACGATTGAGTCTCACTTAATGATATAATCCCCGTCACCATGATATCTCTTCAACATGGACACATGAAATACCGGATGAACACCCGATATATTTGGAGGTAAAGCCAATCTATACGCTACCTGTGACACCCCGTAACTAGAAAGTTTTTAAAAAGAGGAAATAGTCATATTTGGAAAGTATAAAAATAATCTGGAAAATTTTAAGTGTGTTAAAGTTGAGTTTTTGGTGAACTTCAAACGACCATAACTTCTAGCTCAGGATGAGTTAGGTGTGTTTCCATATATCGTAGGAAATATCTTGGAATAATATTTCCAACGCCACCGAGTTTGTGCAATTCCGAGTTTGTATGAGGGAGATATGCCCATTGGAAGTTGGGTTGTTCAAATAAGAAAATGTCCAATCCGGATTTTAGAGGGGCATTATGGTCTTTTCCTTACCCGATTATTTTATTTCATTTTTGGGTAATTAATTGGGGTCTAAACTGATCTTAGACAGTTTATGCTTTTGGAAAAAAGAGTTGGGGTTTTGAAAAAAGAGAAAAGAAGAGGAGAAAGGAGGAAAGGAAGCAAGAATAGTTAAGATCTTCATGAATCGCTTGTGAATTTCATCAAGGAGTGATCCCTACGAGGTATGTGAGATCACATAGCATTGGGTTAGTTCACCCACGCGCCCAATTTGATTCAATCTCAGCAAAGTATATTGATTTGAAAGTAAATCCCTTGAATTCTTGATGAAGTTTGTTTGAATCCTTGTGGGTTGTGTTGTTGGAGTTATCTTGAGATTGATTCACATTTTTAGTTGTGTTTTCGAGTAGAATCTGATGTTATTTGAGGGTATAGATGATTCTAAGTGTTTGGGGAAAGAACCAATGGAGTTTAGAGCTGAAAAACGAAGAAGAAATTTCGTCGGACAAATTTGGGCAGTGCCTCCGCGTCGCGGACCTGCTCCCAGATTTGGGAAAAATTGTTCTGCGTCGCGGAGCGGTCACAGACCATTCTTCCTCAAAATTTGTTTTCGAACCAAAAATTTAAATACTTCTCCGCGTCGCGGACCCACTCTCAACAGTGATTTCTTGATCTTTTCTCATGTTTAGCTATCTAAAATCATTCCTAAACATCATAAGATCTTTTATATCACAAATCATAATCCTTGAATCCATAATTCAATTCAAGGAAAATTAAGAGCCAAGTGAGAAATTAAGAAGCAAGTCAAGAGAAGTTCTTTAAGTTTTCAAAAAGTCTTTTCCAAATGTTTTAACTTTGTTTTAAAACTTAAAGTTTAAGTGGAGTAAAGATTAAATAGTAAAGTTTGAAGTTCATTTCTTCAAAAGTATATGGGGACTATGTATTCCCAAAGGGTTTAAAATATTTTCACATTTGAAGCAAGAGATGAAACTTTGATTTCCAAGATAGCCTTTGAGCTAAGTTTTTGAGCACTAATCTCAAATCACAGAAAGAATTATGTTTTAAACATAACAGCTAATATCATATTTTTTGGAGTAATATTGAGCACCAATATGGGAGAGAGTTCAGACAACTCACACCCCCCATAAACCATGTAGTCATCATGTGTAGAAAATGGTCATACTTTTTAGATAATTCCTTTAGTGATTTTTAGCATAGACTAGTGGATCCACTTAGTAGTTCATGTTCTATACCCCCGACAAGGTATAGGACGGCCCTGGCAGCGTGAGGTAAAAGTTGTATCATCACGATAACTCTTAAGTGATGGTTGTCGGTTAAAGAAACTCCCACAACAATACTTTGTATTTTTATATACATCAGAAATATTTGTATTTTTATATACATCAGAAATATTTGTATTTTTATATACATCAGAAATATTTGTATTTTTATATACAAATAGAGTTCATATTGTATCTTTGCATACAAATAGAGTTATTATTGTATTTCTAAATACACAGAGTTGAAAAGCATGTTTTAAAGATTTTCTTTGTACTGCATATATATACACTACTTTATATTGAAATCAGTTCAGTTGAGCCAGGTAAGTTCTTCAGTTCCTTTCAAGTTTTCGTCTTGTTTTAGAATTCCCCTCGCATACTCGTACATTCAATGTACTGATGTTATTTGTCCTGCATCTTATTATGATGCAGACACAGGTAACCAGGATCAACATCCAGTGCATCGTTGATCCAGTTGAGTACTCAGAGTTAGTTGGTGAGCCTCCTTGCTTTCCGGAGGATCCTTTTGGTTATGTTTTGTTTTATTGTTTGCTTATTTCAGTTATTAGGATGATCGGGGTCTTGTCCCGACATCCCTCAGAGTTTAGAGGCTTCATAGACAGAGTTAGTTGATGTTAGTTCATGAGTCGTTATTTTTCCTTTTCAGTTAAGTTGAGACTTGAGTTGCCACTTTGGCAGTGAATGTTATTTATTACATTCTCAGTTATTTATTGAGCAGTTTAGTGTACTATTTTAAAAGTATTTATCTTGAGTAAAGTCTTCCGCTGAGTAAGAAAGCCAGGCCAATTGTTCGCTTGGGGTCAACATTGGTTCTAGAGTGCCGACCATGTCCAGGGTAGACGCTCGGGGCGTGACAAACTTGGTATCAGAACCCAGAGTTCAAGAGTCCTAGGGAGTCTATGAAACCATGTTTTTAGAGTCCTACTTATTGGTGTGAAGCGCGCCACATCTATAATTTGGAGGCTGCAACATTTTAGGAAATTCCTCAATTCTTTCATACTCATTTCGTGCGTTAGATTTTTATCTCTAAAAAGTTTCTTTCTAACTCGTGCTTGCGCGTAACCGATTGTGAGTTGGACTATTTTGATAGTGCGTTAATGGGGCATTTCTTTCCCGTGAGCTAAGAGAAGCAAAGAGATGGTTGTCGACAGGAGGATCAAGATGAGTTTATTCGTAGTTGGGTTGACTTGTCTGTCAAGTAAGGAAAGTAAGGCAGTCATGCTAATATGTTACATGGGTATAGCAAGGATGATGATCCATGTGCAATAAATTGAGGAGGACTAGCTAAAGGATAGAGAAGAGTTTAAGAATAAGAGGGCTACAATATCAGGGAATGAATCCGGGCAGCAAATGAGTAATGCGAACCGTTCTTCTTTCCAACATAAGCAGAGAGGACCTGCTACATCATCTGCTAGTGCACCTGCACCAAGGAACAAATGTGAGTACAATAGTCAGAATTCTCAGAACTTCAGAGTTAGACCTGTGCATTCGCAAGGTAGTAAGGCACAAGGGGTACTAAGATTCCGACATCTACTAAGTGTGGTAGGAGCCACTCAGAGGTGTGTCGTGATGGCTCAACTGATTGCTTCAAGTGTGGCCAGAACGGTCATTTTATGAGAGAGTGTCCTAAGAACATGCAGGGTAATGGTAATGGAGGCAATAAAGTCCACTCTTCTTCAGTTGCTCCACCAGATAAATTTGCATCTAGATGAGCTACTTCAAAGTCAGACGGAGAAGGAAATCGTCTTTATGTTATCACTAGTCGCCGAGAGCAAGAGGATTCGCCAGATGTTGTCACTAGTATGATCCAAGTTTTCATTTTGATGTTCTTCCTGAGCAACTTCTTGAGCCTTCAGTGTTTCTACATCTGATGGTGAGTCAATTCTAGCAGAAAGAGTCTATCGTGATTGTTCTATTTCCGTCAATCACAAGAGTACCATGACTGATTTAGTTGAGTTAATGGTAGATTTTGATGTCATTCTAGGTATGGACTGACTTCATGCCTGTTATGCATCAATAGATTATAGAACTTGAGTAGTCAATTTCCAATTTCCAGTGAACCATTTATAGAGTTGAAGAGCAGTTCAGCAGTGCCTAAGGGTCGTTTTATTTCGTACCTTAAGGCGATAAAGTTAGTTTTTCAAGGGGTGTGTCTATCACTTAGTCCGAGTTAATGACTCTGGTGTTGAGATACCTCATATTCAGTCAGTTTCAGTAGTAAGAGAGTTTCCAGAAGTCTTTCTTGATGATCTTCTCGGAGTCCCTCCTGAGAGAGAAATAGACTTCGGTATAGACATTCTTTCAGATACAGTCCCATATCTATTCCGCCATATAGAATGGCACCAGTAGAGTTGAAAGAGCTTAAAGTGCAGTTGAAAGATCTTTTAGAGAAAGGTTTCATTAGACCAAGTATCTCACCTTGGGGTGCTCCGGTCCCATTTGTGAGAGAGAAAGATGGTTCCCTTAGGATGTGTCTAGATTACCGTCAGTTGAACAAGGTTACCATCAAGAATAAGTATCCTCTTCCGAGAATTGATGATATTTTCTATCAGCTTCAGGGTGCTTTGTGTTTCTCAAAGATAGACCTCAGAGAAGGCTACCATCAATTGAGGGTAAGGGAATGTGATATTTCGAAGACATCATTCATGAATTGTTATGGTCATTATAAGTTTTTGGTCACGTCCTTTGGTTTGACCAATGCGCCTGCAACATTCATGGACCTTATGAATAGAGTATTCAAGCCTTATTTAGATATGTTTGTTATCGTGTTCATTGATGACATACTAATCTATTCGAGGAATGAGGAAGATCATGCTAGGCATCTCAGAATAGTTTTTCAAACTTTGAAAGATAAAGAGTTATATGCCAAGTTCTCTAAATGTGAGTTTTGGCTCGAGTCTGTGGCGTTCTTGGGCCACATAGTTTCCGGTGTTGGAATTAGAGTTGATACTCAGAAGATAGAGGCAGTGCAAAATTGGCCTAAACCCACATCTCCAACTGATATTAGGAGTTTCTTGGGTTTGGCTGGCTATTATAGAAGGTTCGTCGAAGGGTTCTCGTCTATTTCGTCTCCTTTGACCAAGTGACTCATAAAATAGTTAAGTTTCAATGGTCTGAAGCTTGTGACAAAAGCTTTCAGGAATTGAAGAAGAGGTTGACTACTGCCCCAATTTTGACCTTACAGGAATGTACTCAAAGTTTTGTGGTGTATTGTGATGCATCTAGAGTTGGTTTGGGTTGTGTATTAATGTAGAATGGCAAGGTTATAGCTTATGCCTATAGACAGTTGAAAGTTCATGAGAAGAATTACCCAACCCATATTGGCTGCCGCAGTAATTGCTTTGAAAATAGGGCGCCATTATCTTTATGGTGTTCATGTGGATGTGTTCACCGATCACAAGAGTCTTTAGTATGTGTTTAGTCAGAAAGAGCTTAATCTCAGACATAGGAGGTGGTTAGAATTACTCAAGGATTATGACATGAGTATTCTTTATCACCCAAGTAAGGCTAATGTTATTGTTGATGCCTTGAGCAGGTTATCTATGGGTAGTACCGCCCATTTTGAGGAAGATAAGAAAGAGTTAGCAAAAAAGTGCATAGACTTGCACGGCTAGGAGTTCGACTAATGGATTCCATATAAGGAGTAGTAGTGGTGATGAATGGGGCTGAATCATCATTAGTGTCAGAAGTAAAAGAGACGCAAGACCAAGATTCTTTATTGCTTGAATTAAAGGCAAGTGTTCATAAACAAAAAATGATGACATTTAAACAAGGGGGAGATAGTGTTTTGAGGTATCAAGGTGGATTGTGTGATTGATTTCAAGGATAATTGGGATGATCACCTACCTCTCATTGAGTTGCTTACAACAATAGTTACCATGCTAGCATCTAAATGGCTCCATATGAGGCTCTTTATGGGAGAAGATGTAGATCTCTTATTGGATGATTTGAAGTTGGTGAAGTAAGGTTGATAGGACCACACTTAGTTTAACAAGCTATGGAGAAAGTGAAAGTTATTCAAGAGAGATTGAAAACAGCGCAGAGTCGTCATAAATCCTACACTGATGGTAGGAGAAATGAGTTAGAGTTTGAAATAGATGATTGGGTATACTTGAAAGTGTCACCTATGAAGGGTGTTATGCGATTTAGTAAGAAGGGGAAACTTAGTCTCCGGTATATTGACCCTTATAGAATATAAAAAAGGGTTGGTAATGTAGCTTATGAGTTAGATCTACCACAAGAATTAGCAGCAGTCCATCCGATGTTCCACATCTCCATGTTGCAAAAGTGTATGGGAGATCCTTCATTGATCATACCAACTGAAGATATTGGAATCAATGGTATCTTATCTTATGAGGAGATTCCACTTCAGATTCTAGATCGCCAAGTTCGCAAGTTGAGAATAAAAGAGGTAGCATCAATCAAAGTTCTTTGGAGGAACCAGTTTGTTGAGGAAGCAACTTGGAAGCTGAGGAAGATATGAAGAAGAGATTGTTATGCCGTAATTTACTATCTTTAGAAAAATCACTATTTTTGATATGTTCTAAGTATAAAACAATTTGAAAAAAATACTTAGAAAAGAGTCGCCACTTAATTTTTTAAAAAAATTAAGAAAACTTATAATTTTCAAAGATTTAAACAGAAAAAAAATCATTTGAAATACCAAAGAGGGTTTGGGGTTTAATTTACACTTCGAGAAGGGTTTAAGCATTCGAAGTGCCCGCTAACATGCGGTTGACCTGCGACTTGACTAAAATATATTTTTTGACTAATTCTTTGAGAAAATGATTTAACATAAAAAATAATAATTTACAATATTTGATTAACTTTGAGAAAATAATTAAATAAATGACACATTTTATTTTATTTTGGAAAGGAACCTAAAAATGAAACATTTGGATTAAAATGCAAGTGAATAAAATTTTAATAAAACTAGATTAATTAGAATTTATTTGACTTATTTTTTTTTAATAATAATTTAAACCAAATTGATTTGAGCATTGAAACCATTTAAAATTAATTGAAGAATAAAAGTTTCGACTAACCTTTTTGAGAAAATGACCAAGTATGTATTTTCTTTTTCTTGATTGAAAAGTTGACTAACATTTTCCAAGTTTATTTGAGAAAAATACTTAAACATAAAAATATTTTAAAATGAGTAAAAAAGTGATATGAGTGAAAAGCGTTAAATAACAAATCTTTTTAGGAACAACAATTTAAGTTAATTAAAGATATAAAATTTGATCGGCATTTGATTAATAAAATAAATGACCACAACACAAAAATAATATTTAAAGCAAACCAACATTAAGAAAATAACTCATCTTTTGGGGAATCTAATTAAGTTAAAATAAATTATGGTTAGAGTTAAATGACATAAGTCAAAGCATAATCAAAGCAATTAAAGGAGTAAAAGAGATGATGAAATTGAGCCCCTTCTTGGTCCAATTTCGCTGCAAATTTTGGTCTTAACCAAATTCCCATTTTTGTATACATCAATTGTATATCAGTATATATCGGCGTGTATATCAGCTCTTTTCGTGTATCTCCTGCTTCCAAATACCTGTATTTCGCCTCAGCCCTGTATTCCTACATTTTTTACCCGTATATTGATGTATATTGAATGTATATACAATGTATATATCTCGTATACAACCCTTTTAGGGGCCTTTGGGGACCTAAGAATTCAATTTCCAACCTTGCGGCTTCCTCAACACCTGTTCATCAGCCTTTAACTCGGAATAGGGGGGGTGGCTCGAGCGAGGAATAGATAAAGCAATGACCGAGCCTTTATGGCTCAACTCGGAAAATACAAGGTAGATAAGTCCACCATGGACTCGAAAGAGATTCACATTCACACAAAGAGAAAGAAAAGAAGTAGAGATTAGCATTTGAAATAAAAAAGCAAATGAACATAATTGAATTCAAATAAAAGTGACTTAAGTATTTTAAGATAAAAAAATAAAACCAAAAGCCACTGTTAGGCCCATATGACAAGATTCTAAGAATGTGCAAATGAGCTAACTATATCTCAACAAGCAAAGAATTAAAACTTTAGCAATACCAAGAGAACTTGACAAATGAGAAATCTAAAACATGGATGGAAAATAAAAAATGAGCCTAATATGAATTATCAAAAACCTAGACATGACGACTTTCCTAGACACGTACATATACAAAAAAATAAAATTTAAGGGAGCATATAGGGATGTAATAATAGCAATCAGTCTATAACTTGACATGAGGCATTATACATTAAGCGTGTAAACTAAATACGAAGTCCTAAATATTTAATGACAAAGACACATTCTAAACAGTTTGTGAAGAACGAAAATCAAAGCCACATGATTTTAAGATACCCAAATTTAGCAAAGCATTGCAGACAAGAACATATATTGCAGATGCACATACTTAAAGGAAATCAAACCTTTCGACAAGAGAAAAATTCAAAGATCTTTAGAGAGATTCAAGAAATATGACCAGGCAACAATTCTGAAAGCACGAGCAAGGGCCAGAACAAGCTAAAGTAAACTAAAAAATAAAAATGAGCAAAGCAGTCCTACAATATATAGCTATGCAGGCCGGAAGAATGGAAACAGTTGCGTACTCAAATCAGCGAAACCAGCCTCGACATGATCCAAACAAAAATTATTTATCATTTGAGATCGAATACACTTTAAAGAGAAGAACAAGAACTTAACTCACGACCATGGCTCAAACGAGACTCAGATAGACTCAAACATAAGGAAACAAGTTCACTATGTTCACATATGTATTCAAAAATGAAGGGTAACGAGACAATTTTGAATACAGAAAACAAAGAAGTGACAAGCTTAATCATACAATAACCCTTTTTAATCAGTATTAAGACTAGATAAAAGTGCCTATCCCACATGAGAACACAAGAATTCCATCACGAGTAACGACATCCAAACAAGAACAGCGATTTCCTAATTTACAAATGTCGTACCGAAATAGAAGAGGTGTAAATATTACTTTTCTTGGAGCAGCGTTCTGGGACAACGAGTTTGAAAGTAGCGATTTCCACACCTCAAAGTCTCAATACAAATGGTAAGCCAAGAATTTTCAAGCAGAATCTAAGCAGCGAACTTCTCGAAACTTAGGATTAGAGAATCGCCTTAAAATTGAGTGTAAGATGAGTGTTGCCAAAGAACCAAGCTCTAAAACATATCCTATTCACTTGAGTGTAGAGGATTATTTATAAGGGAAAAAATGAGTTGATTGGGGGAGAAATCCGTTGGAAAAAATTCACACAAAATTTGAATCTATTTTCGTTTCCAAGGGGAACAGTGAAAGGAATTTGAAAAATTCTGAAAATGGGGGAAAGGGAACAATGATTTGATCGATTAGGTTGCTAGGGTTATGGGTTCTGCAGGGTAGTTGGATGAGAGTATTGGTTTCTCGCATTTTTCTGCTGATGTCCGTGATTTCCGCTGCGATGAAGAAAAAAATTGGGGTCATTGTTCGCAGCCTTCTGCTTATTGTTCTCGTGTGGTGAGGAAGAAGAAGCAGAGTGGGGTCGGTCGGGTTTGGCTGGGAATTATTTGGTGTTTTCTGGAATGGGTTTGGACTGGGTATTTGAATTAAGAGTGGGCTGAAGGGAATGTTGTGGGCTGCTGAAAAATGGGCCCAAAACTTGGTCTCTTAAATGGAGTTAGGGATTTTGGCTAATAAGTTGCAATTTTAATCGATCAATTGCATTACCAAATTAACCAATGGATTAAGAATGTAGCCATATTGAATTCATTTAGTAAATTCGGCTAGTAAAATAAGATGAATTAGTATAATTAACTAACGAGCTTCTTAATCTTA
Source organism: Solanum piurae (assembly GCA_029582685.1). Taxonomy (NCBI): domain Eukaryota; kingdom Viridiplantae; phylum Streptophyta; class Magnoliopsida; order Solanales; family Solanaceae; genus Solanum; species Solanum piurae. The sequence continues at coordinate 9,538 of JAJOOO010011766.1, read as the reverse complement.
TCAAGATATAATAATCAATTTTAAAATATTAACTATTAATTAATTAAACTAATTGGCAAAATTTAAGCAAAACTAAAACTTTTTGAGACGATTTTCAAATAAAATATACTAATTATATACATAACTATAAAAACATATTTATTATTTTTAAAAATTATAAAATTGACAAAACTTATATAAAAAATAACTCAAAAAATATTTCAAATTTCATAAAAGCTAATTAATTCAACATTATAGCCATCACTTTAAAATACACTAAAATATAAAAAAACAATTGAGATGATTTTCGAATATTTGTAGGATATACTTATTTCATACATAATTATATAAAACATATATATTATTGAAAATTATAAAAAGTGATAGACTATTTAAAAACTTGCAAATATTTTTTTTTTTTTGAAAATTTGTGAAACTAATAATTTTAAATCGTTTGAAATTGAAGAAGCTCGATGATTAATCTATAATGTGGAGGCCCAAAATTGGGTGTCAACAGAGATATCCACGTCTTTTTGAATCCGGAGAAATTTCAGACCAAGGTATTAATTCTCTTCTTAGTACTCTTTAATCGAGATTGCATGTTGTATTTGCAATTGCTTGTTGGGTGTTTGAACTGAATGATTAATAGTACACCCTTAGCCTACTAAGAGTAAACTCATTCGAGGATGAATGTTTCCAAGGGGGGATATTGTAACACCCCGTACCTAGAAAGAAATTAAAAAGAGGAAATAATCATATTTGGAAAGTATAAAGAAATTCTGGAAAATTTTAAGTGTGTTAAAGTTGAGTTTTTGGTGAACTTCAAACGACCATAACTTCTAGCTCATGATGAGTTAGGTGTGTTTCCAGATATCGTAAGAAATATCTTGGAATAATCTTTCCAACACCGCCTAGTTTGCGTGATTCCGAATTTGTATGAGAGAGATATGCCCATTGGAAGTTGGGCTATTCAAATAAGGAAATGTCCAATTTGGATTTTAGAGGGGCATTATGGTCTTTTCCTTACTCAATTTTTTTTTTTTTTTGGGAAATTAATTGGGCTCTAAACTTATCTTAGACAGTTTACACTTTTGGAAAAAAGAGTTAGGGTTTTGAGAAAAGAGAAAAGAAGTGGAGAAAGGATAAAAGGAAACAAGAATCGTCAAGATCTTCACGAATCGCTTGTGGATTTCGTCAAGGGGTGATCCCTACAAGGTATGTGAGATCACATAGTGTTGGATTAGTTCACCCACGCGCCCAATTTGATTTAATCTCAGCAAAGTATATTGATTTGAAAGTAAATCCCTTGAATCTCAGCAAAGTTAAGAACCAAGTTAGAAGTTAAGAAGCAAGTCAAGAGAAGTTCTTTAAGTTTTCAAAAAGTCTTTTCCAAATATTTTAACTTTGTTTTAAGACTTAAAGTTCAAGTGGAGTAAAGATTAAAGAGTAAAGTTTGAAGTTCATTTCTTCAAAAGTATATGGGGACTATGTATTCCAAAGCGTTTAAAATATTTTCACATTTGAAGCAAGAGAGGAAACTTTGATTTCCAAGATAGCCTTTGAGCTAAGTTTTTGAGCACTAATCTCAAATCACATAAAGAAGTATGTTTTAAACATAAGAGCTAATATAATATTTTTGGGAGTAGTATTGAGTACCGATATGGGGGAGATTTCAGACAACTCACACCCCCCATAAACCATGTAGCCATCATGGGTAGAAAAGGGTCATACATTTTAGATGATTCCTTTAGTGCTTTTTAGCATAGACTAGTGGATCCACTTAGTAGTTCAGGTTCTATACCCCCGGCAAGGTATAGGACGGCCCTGGCAGCGTTAGGCAAAATGATGTATCATCACGATAGCTCTTAAGTAATGGTTGTCGGTTAGAGAAACTTCCACAGCACTACTTTGTATTTTTATATACATCAGAAATATTTGTATTTTCATGTACAAACAGAGTTCATATTGTATCTTTGCATACAAACATAGTTATTATTATATTTCTAAATACACAGAGTTGAAAACCATGTTTTAAAGCTTTTCTTTATATTGCATTTATATACACTGCTTTATATTGAAATCAGTTCAGTTGAGATGAGCCATGTAAGTTCTTCAGTACCTTTCAAGCTTATGTCTTGTTTTAAAATTCCCCTCGTATACTCGTACATTTAATGTACTGATGCCATTTGTCCTTCATCTTATTACGATGCAGACACAGGTAACCATGATTAGCATCCAGTGCATCGTTGATCCAGTTGAGCACTCAGAGTCAGTTGGTGAGCCTCCTTGCTTTCTGGAGGATCCCTTTGGTTATGTTTTGTTTTATTGCTTGCTTATTTCAGTTGTTAGGATGATCGGGGGTCTTATCCTGACATCCCTCAGATTTTAGAGGCTTCATAGACAGAGTTAGTTGATGTTAGTTCATGAGTCTTTATTTTTCCTTTTTAGTTAAGTTGAGACTTGAGTTGCCACTTTGGCAGTGGATGTTATTTATTACATTCTCAGTTATTTATTGAGCAGTTTAGTGTACTATTTTAAAAGTATTTATCTTGAGTAAAGTCTTCCGCTGAGTAAGAAAGTCAGGCCAAGGGTTCATTTGGGGCCAACAATGGTTCTCGAGTGCCGGCCACGTCCAAGGTATAGGCTCGGGGCGTGACACTACCTGTCCCACACATTCAAGAATCTCGAAGGGACCAATGTATCGCGGACTTAGATTGCCCTTCTTGCCAAATCTCATCACCCATTTCATGGGTGATACCTTAAGAAAATTATTCTCACCAATTTGAAATGTCATGTCTCTCACCTTATGATCTGCATACTTCTTCTGTCTATTGTGGGCTGCTAAAATTTTAGTTTGGATGCTCCTCACCTTATTTTGAGCATCCTTCACTAAATCAAACCCCAAATATTTCATATCTCCAACCTCAAACCATCCTATGGGTGATCTACATCCCCTCTCATAAGGTTCCTCAAACGGTGCCATATCTATGCTGGAGTGATAACTATTATTATAAGAGAATTCACACAAAGGTAAGAACCTATCCCAATGCCCTCCAAAATCAATCACACATGCCCTCAACATTTCTTGTAACACTTGAATAGTCCTCTCCGATTGCCCATCCGTCTGTGGATGGAAAGCGGTACTAAAAGTGAGTTGTGTGCCCAATTCATCATGTAATTTCGTCCAACACTTGGAGGTAAACTGCGTGCCACGATCTGAGATGATAGAAATGGGCACCCCATGCAACCTCACTGTCTTTCTCACATACACCGTAGCCAATTGTTCAACATTATAATTTATTCTTACCTAAATAAAATGGGTTGACTTAGTCAATCTATCAAACACTACCAAAATAGAATCAAATTTCCCCAAGGTCTTGGGAAGACCAAATACAAAATCCATGGCTATCATTTCCACTTCCATTTTAGAATTGGCATTCTTTGAAGCAAACCTGCAGGCCTTTGGTGTTCATACTTCACTTGTTGACAATTTTGACACTTAGCCACAAACTCCGTTATATCCTTCTTCATGCCCGGCCACCAATAAATTCGCTTCAAATCTAGGTACATCTTGGTCACACCCGAATGAATGGAATATCGCAAACCATGAGATTCTGTCAATAATTTCTGAATCAAGTCATCAACTCGAGGAACACAAATCCTTCATTTAAAACTGAGCCTTCCGTATCAAGAGTGGTTTGTTGTGTCTTACCAATCGCAGTCTTATTCTTAAGTTCATTCAAATTTTCATCCTCAAATTATTTGGCATTGATCTCTTGAATGTGGCCCTCACTTCAATGCTAGCTAACACCCCACCTCTTTCTGAGATGCCCAATTGCATGAACTTAAACTCCAAGGCCTGAATTTCCTTAACCAAGGTTCGTTTGGATACACTCAAGCAAGGTAAACTACCCATACTCACCACTTTTAGACTCAAAGCGTCTGCCACCACATTAGCCTTGCTCGAATGGTGACATCATAATCTTTAAGTAACTCCATCCACCTTTGTTGTCTCAAATTCAGATCCTTTTGAGTGGCCACATGCTGTAAACTACGATGATCAGTAAACACTTCACACTTGACCCCATAGAGATAATGCCGCCAGATCTTAAGAGCAAACACTACCACATCCAACTCCAAATCATGTGTTGAGTAATTCCTCTCATGCACCTTCAATTGACGCGATGCATAAGCTGCAACATTCTTATCCTGCATCAACACAGCACCCAAATAGGAATGTGAAGCATCACAATAAACAATAAAATCTTTACCTTCCACTGGTAATGCTAGAATATGTGCAGTGGTAAAGAGAGTCTTGAGCTTTTGGAAGCTCTCCTCACATTTTTCAGTCCATTCAAATGGTATCTCTTTTTGGTCAAATTTGTCAAGTGAGTGGCAATAGAAGCGAAGTTCTTCACAAATCGACGATAGTAGCTAGCGAGCCCCACAAAACTCCTAACTTCTGTCACATAGCTAGGCCGAACCCAATTCTTAACCACCTCATTCTTTTGGGGATCTACCATTACCTCTTCCTTTGAAACTACATTCCCCAAAAATGCAACAGAAGTCAACCAAAATTCACACTTAGAAAATTTCGCATACAACCTTTGTTTCCCAAGAACACCCAGAACAATATGAAGATGGTCGGCATGCTCTTCCTCACTTTTCGAATAGACCAAAATATGATCAATAAAGACTATGACTAAGGACTAAATAAATGGCTTGAACACTTCATTCATTAAACTTATGAAAGCTGTAAGTGCATTAGTCAAACCAAAAGACATAACTAGAAACTCATAGTGCCCATAGCGGGTTCTAAACGCCGTCTTGGGCACATCCTCAAGCCTAATTTTCAACTGATGGTAGCCAGACCTTAGATCAATCTTTGAGAAAACTGATGCACCTTATAATTGATCAAAACTGCCATCTATGCGAGGCAATGGGTACTTGTTTCGGATAGTGATCCTATTCAATTGCATGTAATCTATACACATTCTCATACTACCATCATTTTTCTTAACAAACAAAATTGGAGCACCCCACAGGGAAGCACTAGGACGAATAAAACCAAGAAGCTCTTGGATTTGAGCCTTAAGCTCTCTTAATTTTACCAGAGTTATGCGATATGGAGGGATAAAAATGGGGCGGGTACCAGGTTCTGAATTAGTGCAGAAATCTATATCTCTATCCGAAGGCATACTAGACAAATCATTAGGAAACACTTCTCTAAATTCTAACACCACAGTAATTGACTCAATAGATGAAGACTCAACCTCAACATTCCGAATATGAGCCAAATAAGCCAAACAACCCTACCCTACCAGTTTCCTAGCCCGAATGGAGGATATGATCTTAGCTTTCTTAGGATTGTACACCCCTTCCCACTCTAACTTTTTCCTTTCCGAAATTTCTAGAGTTACAAACTTAGTATTACAATTAAGCACAACATAATAGGGGGACAACCAAGTCATGCCTAAGATTATATCAAAGTCAGTCATATCCAAAATTACCAAATCAGCCCAAGTCACAAAACCCATAAATAAAATAGGACAAGCACGATAGACATGGTTGACTACGACAGACTTTCCAACTAGGGTAGAAACATGGATGGGAGCATCAAGTATATTACAAATCATAGCAAATTTTGAGGCAAGTCGCACGGATACATACGAATAAGTAGAACCCGGATCAAATAACACATTAGCCATTCGGTCACAGACAAGAATAGTACCTTTGATCACTGCGTCAGACGCCTCTGCCTTGCTCTTGCCCGGAAAGGCATAACACTGAGCCATGTCATCTTGACGGGCGACTTCACTGCCTGGTTGCACTACACTTCTTCCTGCGTTACCATTTCCCCTACCTCAGCGGCCTCGCTGGTTTCTCCTCGCCCACATTGTGGAAGCCCTCGACCATTATTACCATTTTCCGCGGGTACCACTGCTCTAGACTGCTATTGTGCGAAATCCAACATGCGCGGGTGAGGACAATCTCTCCTCATATGCCCAGGTTCACCATAGTTGTAACATGTACGATCAAAAGATGGCCTGCTGCCCGCCGAAGGTGCGGCTCCCTGGCTATCCTGAATCAAATTATGAGGTAGAGTTCCCAAATAATTACCTGTAGAGGCGGGCATATCAGACTGAATTGTCCTAGCGTCAAGTGTTGGCCTCCCTGACCCTTTGGAGTAAGAACCTTGAAAAGTTACCTGAGTTCTTGTCCCTTTTAGCCAATGCCTTAGCCTGACTGTCTCGCCTCACCTCTTTCACTTTCTTCACAAAGTTTGTTACCTCATTAAAGCTCCTCCCTGCAAAGGTCATATGAACAGATAATACCTGCAACTTAGAGTTTAGTCCCCTAATAAATAAACGGATCCTCTCATCCTCAGTAGTCACCAATTGAGTAGCATATCTAGATAAGGCATGGAACTTGGCCTCATAAGCAGCCATAGACATACCACCTTGCTCCAAAGCCATGAACTCATCCTTCTTGCGATCTCTCAAAGTCCTAGGCACATATTTCTCTAAAAACAGAGCATGAAATTGGGTCCAAGTAAGTAGAGGTAAAATTGAAGATATGCATTCCACATAAGCTCTCCACCACTGCTTAGCCTCACCTTGAAGTTGAAAAGTCACAAACTCAACCCCATGCTGATGGACAATTCCCAACTTATGAATCCTCTCATAGCAATCTAGGATGAACTCATATGCATCCTAACTCTCAGAACCATGGAACATAAGCGGTTTCAACTTCAAGAACTTAGTCAACATCTCATGCTCATTACCAGTCATAACAAGACCCAATAAAGGACGGAAGAAGGCATCACTACCTACATTCCCTCCCACCTTAGGGACAGTGATAGCAATAGGAGAATTGATGGGAGCTTGAGTTGCTTGAACAGAGGAAATCACTCCAAGACCAACCAACCTTTTCAAGAAGGACATGATCTGCGGAGATAACACTTGGTCTATGGGAGGAATACATGTTGTCTCAGCCTGCACCTCTTTCTCTTGTCCAATATTCTCCTCATTCTCAACCTCTATGTTCTCTTCTACCTCTTCATGATGCGCAGGAGGGGCCTCATTTCTGGGAGCATTTTCAACCGGTGCTCCATTCTTAGTATGGGCCTCTCTTCCTCGGCCTCTACCCTTAGCTTTTCCTCTACCCCTACCTCGATCGACCTCGACCTCTCACTGCAGCTTCTTCAGCTCGAGCATTGACGAGAGCTACGAGCCTGACGTCATTGAATCTAGTGTTAACCATCTGCGGACAGAAGAGTTAAGGAGGTTAGATACCAAATTGAATCACAGATACCAATTGGAATCAAGTTATAGCACGAAAGGAGACAAGAGAAGGCAGAGAAATTTCCTAAAGTCATATAGCTTCTCGAAGAAAAGTACAGACGTCTCTGTACCGTTCTGCAAGACTCTACTAGACTCGTTTTGGTACATCGAGATCAATGAACTAGGCTATGATACCAACTTTATCACGACCCAGACCATCGGAATTGGCACCCACCCTAACCTTCCGGTAGGAGAACCATTCATACTAATTAGCTAACCAACTTAATCAAAATACTTGTAACACCCCATATCCAAAACAGACCAAAAATGCAGATTTTGAGAAGTTGCAGGTGCAACTCACGGTTGCCATCCACGGACCGTAGGTCAGACCAAGGCCCATGCTGGTTGTCCGTGGTTCACCACTGCAACCCTTCTCATTACCCAGCTCAGAAAAACCGGCTAAGTCTTAAACCTCGGACAAACCCACGGTCCGTAGGTCAAACCACGGTCCGTGGTCTGTGTCCATGGATCGAGGCCTCCTTTACCCAGCCTCTGACATGAACTACGGTCAACCAGAACAGACCGTCATTCGATCCACGGTCCATAGGTCTGACCGTGGGTAAGGGTCAACAACCAGTTAGCCGAAAATTATGATTGGGTCAACTTTAGATAGTCATAACTTTTAGCACAAAAGGAATTATGTGTCCCATGACCTATTATATGGTAGATAATTGAATCCTCTTTCCAACGCCACTGAGTTTGCTAAAATTCGACCTCCAAGTAAAAAAGTTATGCTCGTTTTAGTGAAACCATGTCGGGTAGACTCGATCGACCACTCCAATCGACGGCCCGTTAGTCAGTCCATCGATCACTCCGATAGAAGTTAAGTCAGGGGTCTTTTGGTCTTTTCCTATTTCATTTAACCCCTAAGATACGTCATTTAGACCCTAAATAATGAGATTTTAGTTAGTTTAAGCCTAGAAATATAACTAGAACTTACCTAAGTCAAATCACTAATCAAACTTAGAAGAATTAGAACGCTAAGAGGAGAAAAGAGGTCAAGAACCCTAGTTCAAGAACGCATCAAGGTTCTATCAGTTCCAGCACCGAAATCGAAGGATTTCTCCATGGAATTCGTCACCAGGTATGTGGGATTTCACTAGTGGGTTCCTTTCACCCATTAGGTCCCTAGTTTTCAGTCAGTTTCTTGATTCTCTTATTATGATTAGACCTAGGGTTTCTTGAATGTTAGAATTATTGGGTTCTTAGCTATTAGAATGATCCAAATCAGATTAGTATGTTAATATTCAGTTTATTGCATGAATTCCAGAACCCTAGCTATGTATTTCTTTAGTTCTCGAATTACACATGCTAGGTCAGATATTTAAGTCATTCAGTTATACATGCCTCATTTATTAATGCATCGATATCAGTTTAATTGTTGCATTCTCAGTTTGCATGTTCAGTTCGAGCTATCCAGTAACTTGCAGAAATTCAGTCATAATGTGTTAATCACTTAATCCATTGGGAGTAGCATAATACCGAGTTGGAGTAGGGTTCAGCGTACCCATATAGTCCCAGAACTACGAGCCACCTAAGTGTAAGTCCCCTCTGTGGGCAATATATCAGTTAGTGATCACGCCAGCATGCCTCTATACCTTTGGCCGGGTATATTGGGTCCTTTCCATGGGGCGTATACATCGGACTCCACATTTAGCTCATGTGGTTTTATTATCGGTTATTAGTAGCTCCCACAGTTCAGTCAGACTCTATTGCATTGACCACATTTATAGTTCATTCAGAATTCAGTCAGCATGTTATAAATTGGTCACTGCATTCAGTTATCTCAGCATTCAGTATTTATATCATGATCAGATTATGCTTTGCTTATTTGCTTTGTTCAGTTATGATGTTATTTCAGCTTTATTCTATACTGCATGCTCAGTACCTTTCAAGTACTGACGCATACGTGCGCTACATCTTCTCGTGATGTAGGTTTAGGTTCTCAGCATCCAGATCACGCCTAGATCGATTTCCGATCTTCAGTTCAGCAACATCAGTGGTGAGTCCTCATTCTTCGAGGACCAGTGACATGTTTATCTTTATCGCTTTCAGTTTTTTAGTTTCAGTTTTTCTAGATCTAGTTGTGGCATGTCCTAACATTTCTAGTCAGTTTAGAGGCTTATTTCAGACATAGTTAGATTCAGCTTAGTATTGAGTTAATATCTTCTTTGTATTAAACTCATCAGTTATCATTTATCTCAATTATAGTATAT
>JAJOOO010011765.1:0-18811 GCA_029582685.1 Solanum piurae | reverse complement strand
CGTGTTATCTCCAACACCACCAAAGAAGCTGCCGTTTCTCAGCTGAAATCTATCCGTGAAGACATTGTCTCCGGCAAAGCCAAGTTCCAGGATATAGCCGCCGCTCATTCTCACTGCAGCTCAGCCAAACGCGGCGGTGATCTCGGTCAGTAAACCCTAAACTCCCCCCCCCCCGCTGCCCCTTTTGCTTCCGCTTTTCACTTTTCTGCGCTCCTGTTTATGTCTTGTTGTGCGCAAAGTTTGTTTTTTTTTGTAACTAAAATAAATTATAAGCAAAATTGGTGAGAAAAAATAACAGTAGTCGAAATTATATGAGAGTTTGTAGTCAAGGAGAACTGTTGGACTTTGTAAATAGTTAATAGTGTCATATAGGACGAGGCTGAAGGATTTTGGGTGAACTAAACCCCATTTCATTACTATTTTTCTAGTGATCCATCTTTAGAACCTTTTAAGTTTTGTTGTTAAACTCATATACTTGCTTAAGGCTTCATGATCAAGTAGTATATCTGAGTTAATTCATTCTTAGTAGGGTCATCTGTAGACGCAAGTGATGATTCTTTTAGTTCAGCTACTCTTAAGGAAAAGTAATATTTGTGTGTTTTGACTTGGTTGATTTAGTTTCCTAAATTGTCATGGCCGGCCATGCATTCGTGAAATTCCTACAATAGACTTTTTGCTTATCAAAAAAAGAACTTGTCATGAAAAATTGCAAAGAGAAAAAAGTCAAACTCATTCTTTGAGCCCCATGATGACGTATATTTAGACTTTAGAGATCTTCATTCTCCTCGTGCAATATTGTTCTTTGCAGTTTATACTTAGCTGTAGAGGGCAAAGTTGGACACCACATTCTTTCCTTTTCTTGTCCTCCACAGTGCCCCTCCCATTATATTCTGAATCGGATCCCTGCCTTTTTCTTGTGTACTTCCCCATAAGAACTAATGCAAACTACACGAATAACTATACCTCCATCCCAGACTGGTTAGGATAGGGTATATGAATAAGTTTTGCTCTATTTGGGCTAATTTCATTTTTTTATTTAAACTTGTTAACTTTGTATTATATCACAACAGGGCTGTACTGAAACCTTATATACAAATGAACTCCAAACTTCACTGTTCTATGTCTATAACTCCATATTGAGTCTAAACATCAATTATAGAGACATCATTTGAGTATAATTGGTTACACCAAAAACATAACAACAAAATGCAGTTAAGTTTAACTTTATGCACTATATTCTCTATGCTCTCAAAACACCTAGAATTCCTCTCTTTCCCGATTGCCCACCATATTGAAGCAGGGATAATTCTTCATCTAGCTCTGTCTTTAGCATGTACACCTTGCCTCCTCCCAGGTTTTTAGAGCTTTAGTGACTCTCCTAGGCATCGTCCAGGAAATGCCTCCGAGACTAAAGAACACCCTCCATAATTGTTGAATATATTTGCAGTATTTTTTTTTTATGACAAGGGAAACCCGCAGCCGCTACCCTTTTGGGTGCGCACAGGGTAAAACCCCTGCGCCTATGCAATAGCTCGCAAACCACATAGGAGGGGTAACCCGCACTAGGAAAGCCCGATGCGATGAGCTCGACCCAGAAGACAAACCTCTTGCTTTCATTGGCAGTGGGTTTCGAACTTGAGACCTCCAACATGGAAGTCCCAAGCCCAAACCACTGGGCCACCCCGAAGGGTGAGTATATTTGCATTATTGAAATAGATGTTTTACAGTTTCTGAGGTTTCCCCACATAGGGAACATCTAGAACATAACGTTATCCCCCTTTTCATTATATTATCCTGAGTCAGGTAACTTCCTTAGCCAGCAGCCATGTGAGGCATGGCACTTTATAAGGAATTCTGCACTTCCAAATTTATTTGCATGGCCAAGTTGGGTTCTGTTGACTTGGTTGCTCCATTAACCTGTAAGCTGCCCCTACTTTGAATACGCCTCTATTGTCACCTTTCCACCATAACACATTCTCATTTATCTGGAGTCCATTAAAAATTCCAACAATGTTGAGAAATTCTGCCACCCCCATCACTTCCCAGTCATTAAATTGTCTCCTGAAGTTGAAGTTTCATGGCTCATTCACTTCGATACTCAAGTTGTCTTATAAGACATTATTTTGTGGTTCTCTAAATCTCAAACCTATCCTTGCACTGTCAATTGTCATGCACAAATCTCCTACCAAAAAGAATAAAAACCCTGTCCAAAGGAAAGACTGTCACTACTGCTTCTAGCAGATTGGTCTGATCTAAAATCCTCCTTAGGAATTCTCCTAATCAGAATCAAGGTGGCCTTCTTCGAGGAATAAATGACCTTAAATGCAACTGTACCACAGTATCTCACTTTTTTCTTAACATATGCACTTTCTGCTTCATAGAGCCTATGTCTACTGATTCCTACTGAAGGATTGGTGTATGAAATGAAGACAAGGATGATGGATTCTACTCGAGTCATTTGATATTTAGGGCCTAAGTCTGTATGCCTTGTCTGTCTTGCACGCAAAAAGCAGTTCCAGTTGATTTTTTTAATCAATTCTGCCCATATACCTTATCTATATTCTTGGGAGCAGGATAATCATCACTCTCTGGCCAGAGAGTCTTATGCTTCTCGATGAATATCTTCTTCCAACTTTGTTAGAAACTAACAAAATGACGAGGTGGGGAAGCCACAAGAGCTATAGATATACTTTGCTTCCTCTTCTACCTCCCTCTTATCTTCATTAAGTTTGTTAGCATTGGTTGTTTCTGATAAAACATGATCTTAAAGGAATGAGATTTCCTGTCTTTCATAAATCATCTATTGCTTCTAAAAGCTCAGTACCTCATGTTCTTCAGTATCTTGTCTGCTATGTGTTTGTTGGCAAAGTTCAATGATAAACTGTGTGAAATCTGGAGATAATGGTTTTTGACCTCATTCTTAAGGCTCTGTTTGGTTTTATGCGGTTCATCTCCATGTGTGGAGTTATAAATTATAATACCTTTCATATCTTAGTAATTCAAGTGTTTTAAATATTTTTAAACTCTCCTTAGTTTATGTGTCACTAAAATACTTTATTTTGTGGTTCTATGTCTTACGTCTCGTTCTTTTTTTATAAAAGGTTCTGTCTTAAGACTCCTGCAGCTTTTAGATGTATTCTAATGCTTTTCCGTAGATTTTGTTTAAATAATGTGGCAATTAAAAGAAGAAATTTGCATAAATTATTTCATTTGAGTTTGTTAGAAATATGTTTAAATAACAGGTGAAAATGTCATAAGGTAAGGAGGTCATTGTAAGTGTAAGATAATGCAAAACAATAACTCTCATATGTTTAAATATTTGAAAGTTGTGATTTTGTCACTAGAAAATAGGTCAATATCTGTAGAAACATAATACAAGAATAAAGTGGTAATACAAAATGGAATTGAGGGAGTATTAATCTTATCCTCACAAGGATTGAAAATCCAGCAATCAAGATGAAAGAGTTATCAATTGAATGTATTTCAATGTTCATAGCAAGCTGCTGCCAACTTCATGATTGCAGAGTTCTGTTTAAATTTTAATGTGTGTTCATGCTGCAGTTTTATTTGATGAATAAGCACTCTTTTTTATTACGCATCAGGGATATGCTGTCTTAGTTAATCTTGTTTCTTGGGGAACTGTACAGTAAATCAGAATTGTGGCTTAACTTCTATTCCTTGTCTGACAGTTTATATAGTGGTGTCATGAAATTCTCTCTTTCTTCATGCACAGACTTCCGTTGCAATTTCCTGGATTTTCTAGCTAGCTAAAAGCTTGAAACCACGAATTATGCTGTAATATTTCTACTCTGCCTACAGCATAGTATGTCTGAGGTTCAGGAAAACTTCCACAGTTTGTTATATCTGAACACTTTGGCAATTAGCTGTCTTAACTAAAAACTTGATTGTTATTGAAAGTCCTGAGTTTGCATGCACTGGATTCTAAAATATTTTGCCCAATATAGCCATTTCCTTCGAAAGAGAAGCAACAAACTGAGTTAACAGCGGGGCTTAAATTACTCCATCAACATCCTGTGACTTCCTTTTTGATTGCACTTACAATCTAAAGTTCAAAATCATAATGAATGGATAGACAAATTGGTATTTCATTTTTTAAAATTTTTTGTTGAGACAAATTGGTATTTTCTTCATATGCATAAAGAGGTAAATTTAACTTACTAATGGTCATTGTGACATCCAGGTCCCTTACCTAATGGTTCCATTTTGATTCTTGTAGTGTGTTTGTTGGGTTAGTGTTCTGCTATTAAAAAAGAGGCATTTTAAAAAAGTCATTGTGACTAATAGACGTCTTGAACATACAATTACATTGTTATATTGACGGAGGCATTTCACATAATTTTCCTATTATCTGTCAAGAAATTAAGGTTGAATGAAAATTCCTATGGAGGGATGATTACTGTGATTACTAATGAAGAAACAAGTCCACAACACCTAATTGTTTCTTTCACTGGAGGTAAGGATTAAGAGCTCGTTTGGATTGGCTTTTGGCTTATTTTTGTTATTTTAGCTTAAAAAGCTATTTTGGTTTAAAAGCACCTAAAATAAGCCAATCCAAACAGGCTCTTAGATGTTTCTATGATTCCTATGAGGGTTTATTAGAAACTTGCATTCCTTACTTAGTGAAGTGATTCTTTGGATATAAATCTAACATTGAAAGGCTTTGAGCTTCTAGAGATGCGGAATAGAGCAATCTGATACATTTGTTCTTGCCAACTGTATGTTTGAAAGATGACAAATGAATTATCCACACTTTTCAAAAAAGAAAAGGAAAAAATTGTATCCAGATTGACCATCTCATATTTTGTATAGTGGTTTTCTCTATAACATTTTGCCATTTGCCCGATTAAGCAGCTCAAAATCGGTCAACTAAGATCATTGCAAGTGTTGATAATTCCTTCACTTCTTTGGGTTCTTATGGCTTCCTAGAGGCCACAAATTTGTAACTTTGCTTCTTGGTGGATAACTTATTTCTGAATCATCATATATACTTATAAAAGATATATATAGTTCTGATTTCTGAATCAATAGCTGTTGCATAGGCCTTGCAGCACAATCTACTAAACAGGCACATACACTGCTATATAACACCAAAAGGATGTGAGTAAAGGCTTTGATCGCCAATGTTTTTAATGTACATGCACATTTTCCCTAGTTTCTTGAACAACAATGAGTTCTGGTTTGTTAATGATCTTTTTTGCATTGGAAATACTTGTACTGGTTAGCAAGTTATACTAACTTCTGACGAATTCACTTTCAGGTTCATTTGGCAAAGGTCAGATGCAGAAACCTTTTGAAGAAGCAACTTTTGCTCTAAAAGTTGGTGAGATAAGTGACATCGTGGAAACTGAGAGTGGTGTTCATATCATCTTGAGAACGGCATAATGTGAATGTGATGTGATACTTGCGGAAGAATGATTACCTGAGTGGTGCAATATTCACCCAGAAAATGCTCATATTGATACTTATGGACTATTAGAAGATCACACCAAATATATTTTTTCTTATGCCCTTCTATTCCCTGAGGTTGTGGTGAATATTTAAGAAAACCAGAAGAAAAAAAAAAGAAAAAGGAAAGACTTTTGTTTGGTTATTTAGTTTTCTTTCAGTTGGTACTTTTGGGCATGTTTTATATTTGCCAGAACCTTTTGACCTAATTTTGTGTGTTTATGCTTGCTTTTGATGTGTTTTCTCTTTCTTACAAGCTTCTATAGTCGTAGCCGACCCAAACCTACCCGTGAACACCACTAGTCATCCTTATGGAATAGCTAGTTGTTATAAAAATAGGCGGAATCATCAGCAATCCCCAAAAAGTTATTTTGATATATCTATGTCATTAGAAATTTGTAGAACACTATTAGAAAACCTTATGTAGAAAAAAATTACAGATGGTTGAGATATGATAAAATGATTGAGGTATCTTCATCCTTATAAACTAAGTCGTTAGTTTGGTATAAAGAAAAATATTTTCTTGAAAATCTAAGTAGATTTTTTATTTTTTAGTGTTATGTAAGAAAACAAATATTTAAGATATTTACATGTATTCTAGAGAAGCACGATGGGATGAGAACTAGGGGTGGACACAATTCGGTTTGAACCGAAAAGTTGATTGAATTAAAAGATTCAATTTATTCAATTCGATTATTTGATCGTATTCTGTTTAAATTCTGTAATTTTTAAATTTTCGATTTGATTTTTGGTTTCGTAAAATATATTTTTGGTTAAACTGAATAGTTTGAAGCCAAATTAAGCTTCTATTTGTTCTGTTTATAGTTGAATATGAATCATTCTTTATTTCATTGCCCAACTCTGAATGAAGAGTTGCACATTTTTGAGGACTAATCAAGTGGTAAGTGTATTGCTTTCCACTTTAGATTCTTTATTTTAGTTCTATATTTTTTTCCATCAAATAATATTATTTTTTTTACTCTTCATATGTCACATTTTTAGTAGAATCATAAAAGCACATCAATCAAACTTTACCATTTATAGATATAAAAATATATACATTTCCTCTTCAAAATTTCTCTTTTTACTTAATGTTTTGAAAAGTATACTTTAATTAGACCTTTTTGTCATACAAAATTTGTTTCTCTAGATACTTCATAATATTCAAAATACTTCTACGACAAAATTTATACATAAAAATCTATAAACAAATTAAGTATTCATTTTTTAATCAAATTTGAATTATAGATATATTACAACGTCAATCTTATTGCTATGTAAGTATGTATATAGCTAAGGACAATTGAATTAGTTTAATTTATACTGTCGTAATCGGTAATTCAACAAATAGACTTAAAAAATAATAATCACAATTATTCAAATTTTACTACTCATCATGAATTTTGATTGCTCCTAAAAGGGAAACGGGAAGTTATGAGACTTTCTAATTCTTCTTGAGCAAGCATATTATTCACAAGTTTTTCTTTTATAATATTACTAGGTAAATTACAAGTGTTTCGCACGGAATTGAATGATTATTTGGTAATATTCATATTTTCAATACATACACTACATTGTCAAGAACATTTTATCTTCAGGCAAAGCGTTCCTCCAAAATCGTAAAGTGCTATATTTTTTTAATTTTAATTTTTGTTTAACAAAAATTATGAGTCTTAGAGAGATTTTAAGAAGTAGAAAATATTACAAGAATATACTATTTAAGACTAGAGCTGTCAATATGGGCTGACCCATCCCATCCGGGCTAATCCATACAGGCTTTGAAATTTGACGAGTCAGGCCGGGCTAGCCCATTTTTTATGTGGTCCAGAAAATGGTCGGCCCAAGCCACAAGTGTGTGGGCTACGGGCTTTGCCGGGTCAACCCTCTTTTCTTAAAAGTATATTTTTTATAATTTTTAAATTAAATTATAATTTAAAAATATTATCATAAATATCGACTAGTGTTACTACTTGTTAATCAAATAGACAAATAAAATTATCTATATAATATTTATTAAGTTTGATTTCAAGTAAAAACATAAATAGCTAAATAGAAATATTAACCTAATTATTTTTCAATGATCATAATAAAACACAAAAACTATGATAATATTTCATAGGCTATGGCATATGTAGTGATTCCCTAAAATTTTAGGAACTTTAATTTAGGTAGTACATATTTTATAAACATAATTTGTATTTAAATTGTAATATTTCAAACTTTAAACATATTTTGACGGTAGACTCTTGTTATTTTTAATACTCTATTTTATTTTTATTTTTTAATTAATTTTTATTTGGCCCACGGGCCTGCCCTGTCCATATTTCTCAAGCCCCACAAATCGACATGCTTATTTAGGTCGGGCTAAAAAGCCCTTTTCTTAAATGGGCTCTAAAAATCGTAGCTCAACCCTATCAAATCACAGGTTAAACCAGGCAGGCGGGCCTGGCCCATATTGACGGCTCTATTTAAGACCTTCATTTACATAATATTATTCTAGCTTTTTTATTTACAACATTAACATTTTAATTACAAATATGATAATTTATTATAAATTAATAGTTACACAATTTATAACCTATTTTATTGGTTAGTGGGCTGATTTTATGGGACTCATATTTTACCTTTTATTTTGTTTACTTTTTACAATCACAATCACAGTTATATTTGGATATGTTCCTTTAATAGATATCTCGCTTTCTCTCTTGTTATTCTTTTCACAAAGCAGGCGATGTTACAAAATTTGTCTTTTAGAATTTTCATGAAGATCATCCTAGTTGACACCCAATTTTGACCGACCTTTAACCCTTTTTGGGAATGCTATTCAATTAAATACGTATTTTTATATATATTTTGAGTTTAAAATTTAGTCGATTTTGTCTAAAAAAATATAATTTTAGTATGCATGCTTTACAAAAATTATTGTAAATATTATTAAATTATTCTCTTAAATTATTTTCTATCGATATTTAACTCGAAATAATTATTTCACTCAAATGTTTTAAAATATTGTATGAAAAATATTTTAATATATGTGGTATTTTAATTGGATAGTATTTTCTTAAATTTCTTCTTAATTATTTAATTTTTAGCCTATTCTATACTAATTCATTTCAATTCTAGCCACTTCAATTCAAATTCTCATTTCAATTATAGCCTTTGTTCATTTCAATTTTAGCCATTTCAAATTCAAGTCATTATGATTTTAAAATTTCATCTTTAATATTGACCGTCCTTAATCCTAGATTGAATCTCAGCCGTACATCTTAATAGATTCAAGGGTCCAGATTTTAAACTTCGTGACCTTCCTATTTTAGTTTTAAAGAGACCAAAACCCTATATTTTCTTCATTCTTTTCTCCCCCTCCTCATCAGCGCCGCGGCCCTCCATGGCTCCGACCTGCAAGAGGTCGCGAAACTAACAGATTCGGCAGCAACCATGCGAGCCACCGGTCGACCCCAATCGTCGGTGAGCCCTCGTCTCCCTTTTCTGCTCTCTTCCCCTTTCCCCGTCGTTCATTTTTCTCCTCCTCCCTCTTCCATCACTGCTCAGACCAACGATTCTGGTGGAGGCAGCATAAGAACCAGCAGCTCTGCACAAACCACCAGCAGCGAGCACCGATGGAAGCAGCAACAACAACCAGCGTGAGAGCCAGCTCCGACCAGCAGCGCACGACGAGAACAACCAACAACAAGGTGAACTTCATCGCTTCCTCCAGCTCCGGTCAGCGAGCTCCGTGACAGCAACAACAGCAGTCGGTGGCGACCAAGCAGTGACCAGGCCACCCCCGATCAGCAAACTCCGGCAAACAAGCAATGTTGTGACAACGAAAATGAAGCATTTTGATAGGGATGAATCTTTACAGATCTGTCCCAGGTATGAATATTTAGTTTAAGCCTTAAATCTTTATACAGGTGGGTTGTTTGTTCATTAGTGTTCTTCCTTGCCCAGAATTCTTGTATAATTAAGATATTGCAATTCTTTAGCATGCTTTAGTGTTATTCCGATTTCATTAATTTTTGTGTTGGAACTAATGTGTTAACTTTGTGGTAGAACTAGCATGTGAATTTCTGTGTTGTAATCAATTTGTTTAAGTCTTGATTGACCATAAATTAATATGCCATGTGTATATTAACAATTGATTTAGCTCTCTCATTAATTGATAATTGCTCTTAATTAGTAGAGATTATTGATTTGATAGCAATCTTGTAGGTTTAAAATTGGTAAATTATATCGATTGCGTTGATATATATTTGTATATATATTTTGTCAAATCTTGCTTGATCATGGCTAAAATTGGGTTGCAAATTATTTCTTTACCTTAGATAATTACCTCATCCTGTTTAATTGTAGTAGTAGTGACTATTTTTAATTGATTGTTTGCCATAGTTAGAATTTGAATTAGACTCTTACTGTGTCTGTTAAGTTTCGCTGATTTGTGCTCTCACCCCTTAAGGAAATAAAATAAAATAAAGGAGAATAAAATAAAATAAAATCCTTCCTTTCTTAATTATTGTTTTAAATAGAGTCTTACTTGTCGTATTTTTGATAAATGCTAATTTAATTTATTTTCTTATGGTTGTGGACTGATCATCGGTTCTCCCTTTGAATAGGGAATAATAATAATAATAGTTGATTGATTATTTAAAGTACACTTTCCTTTAAACCGTGCCCTATATAAATAGGACCCCTCCATCCACCATTTTACAGGGTATTCTCACATACTTTTAGCATTCACACTCTCAGGCTTGCACACTTCTCCACTCACGATTCGCTCTTAACAATCAAAAAATATACTTGGATACTCTAACAATTAGAAAAGGCTCTCCACGCATAAAGGGAAAATAAGTTGTTTAGTTTTGAGCATTCTCCATTCAGTTTTGTTGTGTTCGTGTCAAACATTGGATTAAGTTTTTCTTCATTGCTGATAATATAGTCTGCTCAACTGGTTAGTGTTCTCCGTTAATTAACTTATGTTTTGCATTAGAAATATTTAATCATATAATGCTCTATGAGGATTCAAGGAAAGCATCCGGGTCAGTTTTCCTTTTTCCCCTCTTTGCGTGACATGATATATGTTCTCACTGTTTGTTCTAACTTTGTGTGCCCGCCTTTGAATTTTTGTGTACGCCAATTTGCTAAATAGTAATGCTATGTGTTCTTTGTATTATGTATTTGTTGTGTTATTGTCCTTTAGCAGGTTTGAACACAAAGTTCAAGATATGGAGAGTCGTCATAGAAGAAAAAAAATAGACGAATTGATTTTATTTCATTTATGTTTGTATATTATTTAATCTATGTTACTGTTTTGTAATAATTTGTAAACTCTAACTCTATATATGAAATAATTTGGGGGATCGTCTAAAGGGGGGAGGGGAATTATGTGCTAATTGTTATTTTATCGCAAACTTACTTGTTGTTAGAAAGCATGCCTATAGGATTGTGTTTTGATGAATTCGTTCCTATTCTAATAATTTCACTCAAGATCGGTCTAAAATAAAATAAGTTACTTGTCACTAATCATCCACTTTTAGTGTAAAATTGATCATGTAATTAAATACTTTAACTGCCCATTTTAATTTGCTTTAGTTAACTTATATGATCGCCTTCTTAAATTAATAATAACTAAAATAATGTATGGCTACTCCTTGCTTCACTTACTCAATTTAGGCTACTCGATATTAATAAAAATGAATAAATGTGTGATTATTGTCTTAATTTGTTTTGTATTAAAATAATTCCGCCATTTTTAGGTATCATGACAGTAGGTTTAATTAACATTGAATATATTATTTGAGTGTGGTATTTATGCATATAGGTTTAAATAGTTGTATTGTATGTGATTTTAGAAATTAATTTATGCATCACGCTTAGAAAAGCATGCCTATAGGATTCAATAAATAAAATCAATGTCACTTAACCATATATTAATTTCCAGCACGTTAAAATCTGAACTGTCTTAAATAAAAATATGCCATGACTGTCATTGTTAATCTGCTAATAATATTTTCAGCAAGTTAATTAACTAAATAGCATTTTGTAAGGAATTTTCTGCCACTGTTCAATGGCATAATTATTTTCTGGCCACTCAGAATAAACATTAATAATCGGCTATTGCTTTTAAATATCCTACCCATATATTCCTATTTAAACTAATATGTCCTGATAAAATCAGCTACAATAATTTACCGCATCTGCTACTTGCTACCCTAGTTCAACTCTGCTTTAAATATTAACCTCTGCATAATAAATATGTCACTTAGAATCAGGTACTGATTAATTCCTTCATATAATAAACTGATTGCTACTTAAAATAAATATCTGCATTAATAATTTGACCTGCTACTGCTCTAAATATTTTCATGTATCTGTGATACCTTTGCCACCTTTAAAATCAGTTTACAACTAAATCTGCCTTATGTCATAACTATCTGCCCTTTCATTAATTAACTGTTATATTATTGTGTTGCTAGCTGCCTGTTTTATATGCGCACACACTTGAGCATGATACCTTTCACTTTATGTGTGTTTGCTAGCATGCTAAATAACCTAATTTAGAGGTCAACATGAGACTATACGTGCTAAGTGTTGTCCTATTTATTTGCTTGGTGTTTAGGTGGGCCTATTTAGAAGCACATATTTTATTTTAGTCTAAATCCACCCTAATAGTAGTCCAATGCCTTTTGGACCTTAAGCGGGGAAGCTAGGCACCTTTTAGAGACGAAAAACATGTGGTGGTGGGGTAGGGGTAGTTTAGGCCCTACGAAGATGATGACATCGACTCGGTCTTAATGACAAACATTGGTTTTATCTGTCTCTACACGGAAGCTAATCGAATATAAAAGTTGAGTGTTGATTCGTAAAGTCCTTCAAAGTCTCCCTTTCCTTTTGTCCCTTTATTTGTTTATAATTATAATTGCTTTTGGTAACTTAAATAAAATATAAAAAATTATTTACCTATCTACTTGTGCAATTTATGTCCCCTCACTTATCTCTTTATTAGTTGTTTAATATTTATTTGTTATCATATTATCACTTAATCTTACATGCTTAATTAATTAATTAAAATAACTAAAGTGCCCTTTATTATTTAATATTATGCTATCACCTTGTTTTGCATGTCTAATTAATTAAAATAACTAAAGTACCTTAATTGATTAATATTACGTTATCACATAGTTTTGCATGCCTAATTAATTTAATAAATAAATAAAGTGATCTTAATTGTTTAATATTATATCACTTAGCTAGCATGTTTAACTAACTAAATAATAAATGAAGTGACCATACCTGCTACTTGTAACCTCCACATATATTGCATGAGATACGATCGGGACCCACATTTGTGGACCTCGAGGGATGCCTAACACCTTCCCCTCAAGGTAATTTGAACCCTTACCCTGATCTCTGGTTCGTTGACCTTAGTTAGATTTAATTATGTTAGATAGGTGCCCTAACGCGCCTTAATTCGTTAGGTGGCGACTCTTCAATCCAACCCAAAGCCCAAAAGAGTTGTTAGGTCATGCATCCGAAAGGAAAACCCATTTTTTTGCGAGAAAACGGGGCGACAATCCTCTTTTCCATTTTCTCTCTTCAAAATGGATCATCCTCGGCCTTGATCATATGTTCACATTGCCTATTTTTCTTGAGACATTGGCTCTGTTAGGTGCACCATTGATGTCTTGCACATACACATCACAAATTCCACTTGCGAAGGTAGCAAGAAGGTCTGTTTTTTATTTCCAGTTCGAGATCAAATTATTGAAAGCATTTACTTTATCTACCGTGACTGAATATGAAAGCGAAATCTTGTTATCGATCTGTTTATTCGAAGAAGTATTCATATGATAGTGATTTTATTTGGAAGTTCATCTTGGAACAACTCATACAATCAATTTATCTTATTTTGAAAAAGTTTTTTGTCATACAGTTGAATAAAATTTTATTGTTTTGATGATTTTTTTTATCTTTGTACTCCATTGTGCTTAATTTTTAGTCCTTCTTGAAATTCTAAAAATTTATATTTCTCAAAATGTGGTGATGTTTATTTTAATGTTGGAACTGAAAGGTAAAATTTGATAAAGATATTTGTCACGATCCGATCCTCACGAGAAACCCCACAATCTAGGCTCTTGAATCACCAAATTCGGACCTAAAATGACCAAGAAATCATCTTCCAAAATTTCCCAAAAATTGAGCTGGAAAATGAGTTATGGCAGCAGCTAAAACATAATTTTTACCTCCAATGAAGCTTCAAATATGAATTCCAACCACGCCAAAACGTTCTCCTCGAAAAATCACTCAAGATAGCCCCAAGAATCACCGAAATTGGACCTAAAATGACTGAGATATCAAGTCTCAAAATTTTCCAAAAAATCAAGCTCACAAAAAGGGGTCGTGGCAGCAGGTATTTCACGAAATTTACCTCAAACGGAGACCCCAAATCCATTTCCAAGCTCACCAACACGTTTCTTGCGAAAACCCCCACAAGATGGACCTTCGAATCACTAAAATCGGACTTGAAATGAGAGAGCTAAGACCTTTTAAGGTTTTAGAACAAGTGTTGATATTTCTGCATTAATAGACCAGATTTTCAGCATTTTTCGGAAACTTAAAAACTCTGACGGGGAGCTCCGAACTCGTTCGGAGCCCCGTGCACGTAAATGAGATATACAACCATATCAAATTCGACATTCTAGACTCAACGGCGCAGTCAAAATTTTCATCAGAGGTCATCTCAATAAAAAGTGGGTCCCACTCCCAAAGGCCATTTTTAACTAAAATCCACCGAAGGGCTCGAAATGAGTCAGGAGGCCTCGGGAGTTGAACGAAAGGTCGTTCTAGGCCAAACTTGACATTCCAAAACTAACCGCGCTGACAAAAATTTCATCCGAGCGCGTTTTCCAAGAATGTTGACCAAAGTCAACCTTAGGCCAAATTTCAAAGGCTAAAACGCCTAATGGTCCAAACTCGCACCGAAGGCCTCGATACTCTTGCCAACCATGCTACTAGCCTAATTTGGCCATTCTGGAGCTAATAAAACCGTCAGAATTCCATTATGAGGTCATTTACCTGACGTTTTGACTAAAGTCCACTATTTAAGTTTCAAAAGCTCCAAAATGGGGAAACGGGAAACGGGCATAAAACCCAAACGAACGATCAGGCGACCGAACAGTCAGTACCAACAAGTCATAAATGACTTGGGGTCGCTATAGGAACACTTTAAACGACGAAAAGGAGGCATTAATGCAAAAATGACCTGGAGGGTCATTACAACATCCACTACTAAAAAAAGATTTTCGTTCGTGAAAGTACGAGTCAAGAAGTACCTGAAGGCTCAAATAAGTCGGGAAACTGCTCCGAGGTAGACTCCTCGACTGGACGATACCTCCAACGGACCTTAACAACAGGAATGGCTCTCGACCGCAACTGCCTGACATCTCTGGCAAGAATGGCAGCCTGCTCCTCTATAAAGGTCAGACGATCATCTAACTCAACTGAATCATACTGGAGCACATGAGACTCATCTGGAACATACTGACGCATCATCGAAACATGGAGAATTAGGTGGATAGCCAATAGTGCTGAAGGTAAAGCTAACTCATAGGCAACCTGACCAACTGCCTTCAAAATATCAAAAGGGCCTATATACCTGAGGCAAAGCTTGCCCCGCCTCCCAAATCTCATCACGCCCTTCATGGGCGATACTCGTAGAAATACCCGATCACCAACTGCAAACCTCAACGGCCGATGCCTGTGATCCACGTAATTCTGATGTTTACTATGTGTCGTCCTGAGCCTATCCTGAATCACCCTCACCTGATCCAAGGCCTCCTAAAGTAAATCTGTACCACGCGATCTAAGCTCCGTAAACTCAAACCAACCAACTGGAGAGCGATAACGCCTACCATATAAGGCCTCGAACGGGGCCATCTAAATATAGAGTGGTAGTTATTGTTATACACAAACTCCGTCAAAGGCAGGATCTGGTCCTACCGACCTCCAAAATTCATAACAAAGGCCCGCAACATATCCTCAAGGACCTGAATAGTAAGCTCCGACTGGCCATCTATTTGTGGGTGAAATGATGTGCTAAGGTGGACACGGGTGTCCAACTCTTCATAAAAAAGTCCCTAAAAGCTGGAAGTGAAATGTGAACCCCAGTCTGAAATGATAGAAACAGGCATGCCATAAAGATGAACCGCCTCCCGAATGTAGATACGAGCCAACATCTCGGCACTGAAGATAGTATGAACAGGAAGGAAGTGTACTGACTTTGTCAATCGATCCACGATGACCCAAATATTGTCAACACCTCTAAAAGTCCGAGGCAACCCCATAATGAAGTCCATAGTGATACGTTCCCACTTCCACTCCGAAATGGGTAATCTCTGGAATTCACCACCAGGCCTCAAATGCTCAGCCTTTACCTACTTGTAGCACAAGCAACGCGAAACAAAGTCAGCAATATCTATCATCATGCCACTCCACCAGTAATGCTGCCTCAAATCACAGGACATCTTCTATGTGCCCGGATGGATAAAGTATCTAGACTCATGGGCTTCACAAAGTATCAACCGTATCAAATCCCCCACTCTCGGAACACAGATGCGGCCAACGAATCTCAACACTCCATCAGGATATAAGGTAGCCTGACCACCATCCCTCGCTAACACTCTATCTTTAAGTACCACCAAGGCTTCATCCTCAAATTGGCAACCACATATCCTATCAAGCAAAGAAGATTGAACTCCCATATAGGCCAAGACGCGTTTAGAATCTGAGATATTAAACCGAACCACGCTATTGGCCATGAACTAAATGTCCAAAGCCAAGGGTCGCTCCTCAATAGATAAGAAGGCTAGACTACCCATACTCACCGCCTTCCGGCTCAAGGCATCCGCTACGACATTCGCCTTATATGAATGATAAAAAATAGAGATGTCGTAGTCCTTCAGGAGCTCAATCCAATAATGGTGCCTCAAATTAAGGTCTATCTGGCTCATGATGTACTGCAGACTCATGTGATCGATGTAGATCTCATAACGCACTCCATATAGCTAGCGCCTCCAAATCTTAAGCGCGAAAACTACCGCCGCCAACTCTAAGTCTTGGGTGGGGTAGTTGTGTTTATGCAGCTTAAGCTGCCTCAACGCATAAGCAATAACCTGACCCTGCTGCATCAAAACGCAACACAAACCCATCGGAAGCATCACAATATATGGTAAAACCCTCGCCCTCAACTATGAGCGGTAGTAAGCAACTCCTTGAGCCTCCAAAAGGTCAACTCACACTCCTCAGACCACACAAAAGGAACACCGTGGCGAGTCAATCGAGTCAAAGGTGCACCAATAGTGGAGAAACCCTCAATAAAACGCCTGTAGTATCCAGCCAGTCCAACGAAGCTCATAACCTCAGTCACAGAAGTGGGCCTATCCCAATCACGAATGGCCTCAATCTTCGTCGGATCTACCATAATACCATATTTTCACACTACGTGCCCCAAAAATGTCACACACTCCAACCAAAACTCGCACTTTGAGAACTTGGCATAAAGCCGATGGTCTCTCAAAGTCTGGAGCACAATCCTCAGATGTTGCGCATGCTCCTCTCTGCTCCGCGAGTATACAAGAATATCATCGATGGAAACTATAACGAAGGAGTCTAGATAAGGCCTAAATACACGGGTCATCAAATCCATGGAGGCAGCAGGGGCATTAGTCAACCCAAAAGACATCACTAGGAACTCATAATGGCCATAACAAGCCTTAAATGCGGTCTTAGGGATATTCGCTGCCCAAATCCTCAGTTGAAGGTACCTGAACCTCAAGTCAATCTTAGAAAACACAGCTGATCAAACTAGTCGTCAATGCGAGACAGGGGGTAACGGTTCTTCACTGTCACCTTGTTTAGCTGCCTATAATCAATACACATCCGCATAGTACTGTCCTTCTTCTTCACAAACAGGACTGGGGCCATGAAGCTGAATACCGAGTTCCTTAAGCTCTGCGGGGGCCATCCCATAGGGTGGGATAGAAATGGGCTTAGTGTCCTGCTCCAAGTCTATAGCAAAGTCGATATCTCTCTCCGGGGGTAGGTCAGGCAAGTCAGCAGGAACACATTGGCAAACTCTCGGACTACAGGCACTGAATCAACCGTAGGGCCCTCTATACTAACATCTCTAACATAAGCCAAGTAAGCCAAACATCCACTAGCCACTAACCTCCGAGCCTGAATGCAAGAAATCACCCCAACCGGCGTGCAACTACAAGAGCCTTGCCACACCACCGGTGGAATACCAGGCATGGCTAAGGCAACAGTATTGGCTAGGGGTGTACAAACCAAATCGTAAAGTCAAACCGAACCGATGAACCAAGTTAAACCGAGAAAAAAAACCGACTTATGGTTTGGTTTGATTGGTTTGGCATTGAAAAAGAAAAACCGACCATTCTTGATTTGGTTTGGTATTAATAAAAAAAAAGTCAAACCGAATCCAACCCAAACCGACATAATACATATATAATTTTAACTTTTTATGCATAAAAATATTTATATAATCTATTTTGTAAATATTTTAAAATTAGTTTTATTAATTTTCAATATGTACAAATTAGATATATATTCAAATTTGGGCTTATAACTTGTAAGTTATAATATATATTTGTCCATTAATTGGTGAAATGATCCAAGCCCAATATAAGCCTAAAAGTTAAAACCTAGAAACTTGTCTTATTCTCACTTTTCACTTTCCACTTTCCACTTTCCAAACTTTCCACTTTCCAGAGAGCTGCTCAATCTTCATCTTCTCATTCTTCTCATTCATCCGCTCGTCTATTTGGTTATAGTTAGGTATGTTTTCCTTTTTCTTTTTCTTGCAAATATAAATTTATAAATGAAAATCGTCACTTACAATGGCAGCTACTATGGCAAGTCTTAATTTTTTGTGTTTTGCTTTCTTAGATGACTACGGCTGGAACTGATGTAGAAATGATTATCGAAAGTCCTCCGATTGTATCAAGACCTCAAAAGAAAGGTAAAAGCACTCCTCATCTCCGCACTCCTCCTAAAAAGCAAAAAAGAACAACCCCAATAGATTCTAATCCTACAGATGGTAATACTGGGAGAGAAACATCACAAATTTGGGATCACTTTACTAAATTTATTGCTAAAGGAGGTAAACGAAGAGCAAAATGTAACTATTGTATAAAACACTTTGCTGCTGAGACAAAAACAAATGGAACTTCTGTATTGTGGTCACATTTAAATGATAAATGTCTCAAATCTCCCTTTAGATTTGTTGATAGAAGGCAAACAACCTTAAAATCGGTACCAATCAAAGTAGGGG